>PNEQ01005014.1:0-10379 GCA_003012365.1 Medauroidea extradentata | reverse complement strand
TTTTATGAGTTATTAGGGTAAGTTAAATAATTGTTTTTGAATTTTACATGAGTATGGAATCTACAAACCAGGAATTTGGAAATTCAAAGCAAATTTCGCACCTAAAATTTGTATTCATTTATTTTGTTAATAAATTGAAATTTATTGTTTAAGAATCGGAATCGAATCGAAAATTTCAATTTTTTTGATTATTCGAATCAAATCGAAATGAAATCCTGGGAATCGCCCAGCCCTATTCGGAATAAAGTGAGCACTAAAGATTCAACCTTTGAAAAAAAATCACTAGCCGTTACTGCATGTACGCCTCCACTAAAAGAGTTACTTTACTGCTTGTATGGTTGGTAGCGATTTATTGTACGTAGTTCCGTGTATTTTCCTATTTGAATACAACATTAGTGAAAGAACATATGATGAAATCGACCTTTCTGTATTTAATATAGGTACTTCAAAATATTTACTTATGATCATATTGACATTCATACTTATGGTATAATTAGACTCAATTGACGCGAGAATTATGTGACGCTATCGTCAACCTGGAGTCGCCGTGGTTGTTACAGCTGGCTTCACACTTCAGACAGTTCAAAACTCCACCAACAAGTGGCATCAGAGTTAGGTTCTCGCCGCCAAGTTGCATCATTTGCGTGCGTTTGTCCGTTGTGCGTATATACACATTCAAAAGTATTGGAAATTACTTTGAGTATCAGTGCTGAAGTGATGTGAAACCGTCAGTAATCTGAAAATTATGTTTTACGTTTCCCTGTCTAGAAACAACATACTTTTTATTTCATACGTTAAGAAAATACGTTATTTATTGTTTCTGAAGTGTGTCGTCGTTGTTCGTTGCAGTAGAACTGAACGAAACTTGAATTATTGAATAGCGCGTGGCATGTCTGTTTTAGTGGCAGTTTTGCGCTACAAATTCAAATAAAATATGCCTTCATTTACGAGATTCGTAACGGCAATAGTGTGTGTTGTTTAGATTAGTCGATGGACAGATACCAGACATTAACTCGCAGGTATTTATGACTAAGATTACTTTTTTTTATATCTTATATTCAGCCCCCGTGCATTTAATGAGTAGATATTGTAGCTAAAATTTATCGGAGCAGTTTAATGTAGTTGTAAACATTTCATTATTTGTGTTTACATTCGGCGGAAAGATATAAAATGGCAGGAAAGAGAAATTAATCAGCGCTTTTTTGAGTGTTCACTTTATTTCGAATCACCTATACAGTTTTAGTTCAATTTCTTTCCTGCTTGCTCTGGTATACATTTCATTTTTTGATATACGTGCCATTTCTATGCTGGAATTGTGTTTGTGTGTTTTACAGTGGTAGCAATCCTGACTGTTGTTTCCTGTAAAAACTGCTAAATTAAAATTATAATATACCTTTTAAATATACTGTAGTTGGCTGAGAAGTTGGCTTTTTATTTTCTCTAGCTTCTGGAGCAGGCACTTGTGATCGAGGAACAGTTGCGGAGGGCAGCATACCTGAATCTGACTCAGGACCCTAACCACCCAGCCATGTCGCTGAACGCCAGGTTTGCAGAGGTGGAATGCCTGGCAGAATCGCACCAGCACTTGTCGAAAGAGTCCCTTGCTGGCAACAAACCTGCAAATGCAGTCCTTCATAAGGTTATCACCCTACTTATTCAAGTTCATTGGCCCTGTTATTATAGCTATGGATATTCTTCCATTGCTGTTAAAATTTTTACATGTTTATTTGGTTTTGGTGTCTGTAGGTGTTGAACCAGTTAGAGGAACTGCTGTCGGATATGAAGTCTGATGTGAGCAGACTGCCGGCAACCCTTGCACGCATTCCTCCCGTTGCCCAGCGCTTGCAGATGTCAGAGCGCTCGATACTGTCGAGGCTTGCTGCTACGACCACCTCTGGTAGTACCTCCACAACGTCCACTACATCACAGCAAGGACCTACAGGTACTCCCATTACTATATGTAACTGTCATATTATTTTGTGTACAGTAAAACCTCGTTAATTCGAACTCGGTTAATTCGAAATTCTATATAAATCGAAGCCATCGCTCAGTCCCGAACGTGAGGATAGGATTTCACATGCTATGGAGTTTGGTTAATTCGAAATTCGGTTAATTTGTAATTCGAAGTTTTTTTCTGGCCCAAACAGGGATCAAGTCCTAGTAATTCGAAGTCATTTTGATTCAGAAGTCAGTAAAACGTGCACAATCTAAAATTAATGCTGCATCGTGTGGCTTTGTACAGCCCTGGCTTTGTTTCCGTTACCGCGCCTGCCTGTGTCGCGCTGACCTTGAGGCTTCCTTGCTGTCTGCTTGCGCATGGCACTCGAGTTCGAATGTGTGTGTGTGTGTGATGCGCGCAGAGAGGAAAAGAAGAATGGAAGGCAGGAACAGCACAGCGTAGGACAGCCTGTGGCTGTGTGATGTGATGATCACGTGATTTTTGTGCTTTCCTCCCGCACTGTCTGAGCTAGATACAGTCAGACGGTAAGACATGTGCGCATGTACCACGAGTCTGGAGTATTTCATTGGCCAGGGAGAAGCGGGTAGAATGAGTGAAGGAGAGGATGAGGAAGATGGTAGCTCATCAACTCTCCCCCCTCTGCCCAACTCGGCGAGCTGGTTTATTTATAGAACTTCTCCACTGCCCTTCCCCCCCCCCCCCACCTAACTAGCCACATACCAAGCAGATGCCAGAGTTGCATCATCCTGCACGTGCCTCCTATACCCTATCCATTCTAAGGTTGCAGCTAATTCAGTCAAGTGAACGACAATAAAATTTTTGCACAGCATAAATATCATTTTAATTATTGAAAAATACAAGTAAAGTTTGTAACGGCACAATCACAATGTTAGGAATGAAGACATAATTCAATTGCTTTGATTTACTTCGTTAGAAATTTTTATTTCTGCTGCTACCTTAGAGTGGACGGAGTATAGTCCTTGTTCTCTTCTACCTCCCTTCCCCCTTTCAGGCGTGAGTCGCCAGTCAACAATGCAGCTTCTAGGAGAATACGGCCAGCAGAGTGGCAGGCAAAAAAAGTACAGGTTTGTTTCCCGTGTTCGGCTGGTGTCGTGTAACTGGCAACTCGTGGGAGGAGAGGTCGCAGTGTCTGCTGCCTCCTGTGCTATGTTGCAATGTTGTGTGCACTGCACTGATGCCATGCAACCGTCTGGCTGGCTGCACTGCTTGTCGCGGTTTATCTTTCAACATCTTATCACTTAAAATAATATTTAACACAGCATCTGATTTTTCCTTGGAAAAACTAATGGAAAAATAACTTTGAACTTGCGAAAATGACTCGACAACTATGTTTAAAAATTTTCTTTTGGGAGAAGGGTTAGTCATAATTACTATTTTGGGTGTGTTACATTGTTTATTAAATAATTTCACTGGCAATACGTCACATATTCCTCCCAAAAGCTACTGGAAAATCACTTTGCACTTGTAAAAATGACTCGGTGCGAAATATTTAAAATTATTTTTGGGGGTCGGGGGGATATAGGGTCGTAAAATTTACCGTTTTGGGCTAAAAATTCTTCAAGATGTCCGTAAAATTCTTCCGCTTCTTAGAGATCCAAAACCATGCATTTATAAATTACCGTATTTGCCAACGTATAAGATTAACTTTTGTTTTACAAGTGTCCCTGCGCCGTTTTTTTACCACGCATCGCAGCTAGCATCGTTCGGCGATCAATACATCTGGAGCGCGTGCCGAGATCCTTTGTGTCGCCGACACATTGCTGTCGGGTTACAACAGCGTACAGGAATGCAATGACTTTCTGCAAGCAGCTGCTGCAGCCCGCGGCCGGGAACTGACTTTGTCACTGGTCACGTGTTACCGTCGCTGTGCATTTCCTTGGCTCTTAGGCACCCTGAGGGCAGTAGTGCCCATGTTATTGGTTTCTGTATCTCCTATGATATCTATAAAACGGTAGTAAATGCATTACAAATATTTAAACAAGATATTCATGTTTCTGGCAAAGGAAAGAAATTTTTTCTGCCGGGTATTTCATAATTAATAATTTTTTTTTCAAGAGTTTGTACCTTAAAAACAATGACTCGTCTTATGTGCAGGGTCGTCCTATATGCCGGCAAATACGGCAGTAATAACAATTGCATGCTGTGGCAAAGGCAACGCGTGGCAGACATAGAGAGCTGGAACAGGGATGGGGAAGCGCAGAGTTGCTGACAGCCTAGCAGACGTGATGCGCGTTACTTGCAGTACAGTGCTCGCCAAGTAAAACCAAGCATACAACGACCAAAAAAAATGCAACAAATTTTTTTGGTCCAGTTACTTCATACTACTATTCCCTTTTTCAATTCGAATGCTTATCAGTTCTCGAAGACTACCGTAAAAATGGGTGTAGAAACAGCGACTTTGTACCTTTATAAAAAAAAACCTTCGGAATTCGCTAATTCGAAGTTATGTAATTCGAAGTACCAAAATTTCTGTCCCAAACACTTCGAATTAACAAGGTTTTACTGTATTTCTTTTAGCATAATATTTATGCTGAAATTATTTTTGGTGTAGAATTAAAGGTAAATTTAACAAATTTATAATAAGTTTTGTATGGTTTTCACTGGATATGATGGAATACCTAATTGTGTGTTAAAACATAAAAAGTATTGCTATGGATGGGAAACTAACTACAGTAGAATCCCGTCATAATGAACACGGAAATAGCGAAGTCTTTTTGAGGAACTGTCAAAAAAAAAATTACATGAGAAATGTGAATTTTAAGAATAGAAACATGTATGGTGAGTCGTGTGAAGCAGGCTTGCGGTGATGTATGTGACCTTGTGAAGTGAGTAGTTATTTGTTATCTTGACAGCCGGATGGATAGATTACCTCCACCCTGTGCGCCACCAACCCTCCCCCCTTTATCATGCCAGCCCGCTGCTGGTGGTACTGTCACGGGAATCATGCTTCTTCTGCCTGGACATCTCGCTTCCCTCCCCAAAGTGTTCGCTGTTCTAAAAATAGAATTGCGTCCTTTATTTCCCCCACCCCTTTTCAACCCAGGTCCGTTGGCTACGTTTCCGTAGATAATGATTGTGCTTTCAACCAGTGTAGTTTCCCATACAGCTTGCTATTCTGATTTTATTTACTGATTACGATGTTGGGTTATGATTTTGGATTTTGATATAAGTACAGGCGAGCCCCGTATATTTTTAGAACAAACACACCGTGTGCGGCAGTACAGTGTTCGAGAAATAACTGCAACCATTTACGGCTATAATAACTGCAATGCCTTTTCTGCTATTTTCTTTGAATTAAATTTTTTGTAAGCAAATTTTTTACAATTTTCCACGGTTCCTGGAAAAAGGGTCGTTACTTCAAGAGGGTCGTTATTCCCAGGGCCATATAATCGAGAGTTGACTGTAATTACAAGTAATCCAGTATTTTGTTATTAGTCAAGTATCGTCAATGGCTGCAGCATCCTAATGTAAAGGGGCTACTACGTATTGTAACCTCTCGGAATGAAAGAGATGATTGCCCCACATTCTCGGCCTCGAGCACGCCTTAATTCTTCTCTAGTAATTGAATGGTCCGGAGTGGCATGTAAAATTGTATTCATCAGAGTAAGCCCTGTGGTAATTTATGTTGTTATTGTCAATGTGTCGTATCTTTATTTTGTACCGTTGTTGTCATATCTCATATTGAGACTCCAGTGTAATAATTTATGTCATCAAATTGTGATTGACTCAAACCCTGATTGCAGATCATGTACCAAAGATAGTGTTATATTCATCATGCTGTGACAAGTTCTGTAACTTGTGTTCGTGCATATAAATGCCCTATGAAACTGAATTACTTTGCCTTTCTCCTTTCATGAGTTCACCTTGTGTACCAACCTCCTAATATCCAATAAGGCAAGTGATTTCTGCCTTACCCTCTTTTTATATAAAGATGATGCCCTGCGCTAGCGAGTTAGACTTTTTCCTTGCTGGCTCATCAAGTAGTCACTCGCTGGATTGAGGATAGCTCAGTTAAATACCACTTCAGAAGGACCGCACTAATCTCTCATGCTCCCTGTCCTAAAGACCTTCTAGAAATACGCACTTGTAACCCAGACCTCTCAGTACAGCTGTGGACAAAGCATGCCACGTGCATAATCGCCTTTCCTCTCTCTTTATTTTTGTTAGCCATGTTTCCTTCCCTCTTTCCCCCTTGATAAATCCATCAGAGCCTCCCTTTGCTTCTACAAGGTCTCTTACTTCCATGGTTTTGTTTTACATGCTAGCAAGGCACTTAAATTTTTTTCCCTTAAATTTGTTGCAAAAATTGTGGTGCGCACTATACAGGAGGGCACACTATACATGAGTATATACTAGTACACACTAGACCCTCGATTTTACGAATAGGTACTCACGGTTCCATTATGACGTTTGTAAAATTGCTACCTTCATAAAATCAATTGAGGTAATTTTTGGCTTCCCCCCATCCCCCAAATTACCTCATTTTCAAACAGCATATTTTCAGCAAGTTGTATTTAGTCACGTCCTGATTTTCATAGCATTTTGTGGGAAAATAAGACAAGTTATCCTTATCACAGTGAAATACTGTTATCACGAGAGTTCATAATTGTACAAAAAATTCTCGTTATAACAGAATTTTTACATAAACAATAATTTTGTAGGTTAGTGACATGATACATGGGATAGGAAATAGCAACAGTACAGTTTACCTTGGTTAGTATCTCAGCTATTATAAAGCAGACGGCCAAAAATAGTAGGTATAAAGACCTACCAACTTTTACCATTCATCCGTAAAGTGTATGGAAATGGTACTGCTATTACGATTTTCAGGAACAGATGTTTCGCAAATAGGTATACAATTTTTGAAGTCTGAAATTGCGAAAAACCATTTGGCTCAGTTTTACCAGCATTAACTGCATTTCTAACTATGTTTCATTCTAATAACGTGTACTAACAGCCGTAAAATAAGTTTTTAGTGGGAATTCAACTGTTGGTCACAATAAGTACCGTATATACCAGAATCTAAGACGACCTCAAATCTTAGACTACTCGCCAACAACAACCTTGAGTTTTCAGGAAAAATAGTTCTTTACTAATTCCTTTAAATACATTTCAACAAATTCAGATGCAAAAATTAAAATATGAATGTTAAAAAAAAAGTTTCAACCACAACTATCAAAATACTGTACTGTAAACTCCCGATTATCCGTGTTTATTGGTGCTGCGCCACGCACAGATAATCGGGAAACACGGATAACCCGAAAATAGCACACATGTTGGTATAAAAATGTTAAAATAATTGAATTTATAAATAATTAACTCAAATACAATAATGAGTAATGGTTTTATCTACGAATAACGTATTTCACAACCTTTTCACCAAAATAAATAAAAGTATGTCTGCGGAGCACGGTAAAAAAGAGAAAAAATTATGTTGAAATTTCGTTAATCCACCCTTGCGCGACCTCGTTAATCCATTCTTGAGCGCAGGAGTTGACACTTACCATCCAAAAATGTTAAATTTTTTGTTTTTACAGTGTTCAAAGTAGCATGGGTTAAGCAGTGCACGGATAATCGAGAGTATACTGTTGTTACACGAACGAGACAAAGGACTGTAAACTAAATGGATGTAACATTTACATAATGATTTAACAATATTTGGCGAAGAGTCCACCGACACGATCACTCACCGCCATGTTGAGTTGTAGACTGTCCTCTTGTTGCTGGAACAGGGACACCAACCTAAGAGTTGGCAATGACAAGGTCGCCAACTCACACCAAAAATGCACATCCAATATAGCAGCCCGAGAGCAGGAAATTCATACTGGGCACGTGTGTCCAGGTAACACTAATCACAATCTTGCACGACACAATCTTCACACATTTATGAAATACATATATACAAAATGTACAAGTCCGAAACATCCCCACCACCTTGAAATAACTATTTCAACTTTTCGGCTGGCAATGAGCAGAGCTTCACTGCAGAGCGTTTTAACAATCCAGATGCAGTGCGCACTTTGGCTACACGAGATATACCATCCTTGCCTGGGTGGAGCTCCACAATACGGCCCAATTGCCACTGCAGAGGCGGCAGTCGGTCATCCTTTACAAGGACCATCTTGTTGGGAGCAAGGCTCGTCTTTGTCCCATGCCATTTTGGATGCTGTTACATAGTGTGCAAATACTCCTTACTCCAACGCTACCAAAAACTCTGGTGAATTTGTTCCACAAGTTGCCACCGCTGGAGCTTGTTCACGGGCAGGTCTCACAGGTTTCGTTCGGGGACAGCAACCAACGGTTCAAAGGTCAAGAAATGTCCTGGTGTTAGGGCACTCAAGTCATTGGGGTCGGGGCTCAATGGGCACAGAGGCCTAAAATTCAGTACAGCCTCTACCTGGACCAAAACTGTGTACAACTCCTCAATTGTTAAGATTTGATCCCCAATGACCTTGAGTAACTTGAACTTTTACAAACTTCACGCCTGCTTCCCAGAGGCCTCCAAAATGTGGTGAGGCAGGTGGGATGAAATGCCACGTTATGCCTAGAGAGGAGAACATATCAGCGACACAGATTTGATGGGCAGCAAAGGAGAGTAGTTCGTGCAGCTCTTTGAGATGATTGTGGGGCCCCCACAAAATTGGTCCCACAATCGCTATAGATGTCGGATGCTCGGCCTCTACGCCCAACAAAGCGCTGGAAAGCTGCCAGAAAAGCTGCGGTCAATAAATCTAATGCCAATTCCAGGTGCAGTGCCTTTGTAGCACAGCAGACAAACGAACAAAGGTAAGCCTTTTGACGTGGAGCCTTGTGCAGATGACTTGATCACAAATGGGCCAGCGTAATCAACCCCTACCTTTACGAATGGCTTGGCTTCCTGTACTCTCACAGCCGGTAGGGAGCCCATCATAGGCTGACAGAGTGAAGGCCTGGCACGAAAACACCGCACACAATGATGCAAGCAATTTGAGATGGCACGTTGATCCGTCAAAATCCAATATTGTTCGCGTAGTATGCCTTGCAATGCCTGTAGTCCCGAATGATGATTCTGCTCATGGTGATGCCAAATGATCAAGTTGGTTAACCAGTGTGCCTTAGGGAGCAGTACCGGATGTTTGTGCTGAAACGGAAGGTTGGACTGTTGCACCCTACCACCAACTCTGATCAACCCCTCTTTATCCAAAAAGAGAGCTATTCTACGGAGCTGCTGCGATGTGCCTTGACCCTTTTGTAGTGCTGATAAGTCATCTCTGAATGATAGTTCCTGGACATGATGAAGACATAACTGCAATGCCTTAGCAAGTTCTGCTGGGCTTAGATCTCCTTTCAGCCAAGTGGATACCCCAACCCGAGTATTGTGACTGAAGCGACACACATAGGCAATAACACGGAGAAGCTTGGTAAGACAACTGAAGCGAGCTATTAGCATGGCCAACTCATCAGCCTCAACAACCTGCCAACTTTTACAGATTGTCCGTAAAATGTACGGAAAGTACATACGTTTTACGGATTTATAGAGGACAAGAAAATTTTATGGATTTCGGGACGTTCTACTATGTTATGTGTACATTTCTGCCATTACACTAAACCCCCGATTTTACGAACCCTGGATTTAACGAAGGTAGCGATTCTACGAATGCAATCTCAGGAACCCTCAAAAAATAACAAAATTATATAACAAAAAAAAATTGTAAGGAATTACGTTGACAATGAATAAAACATACTGTATCTAATTCACGGCATTAAAATATGAATTGTAGAGTTGCAGTTATTACTTGGTAAGTCACAAAATTAAAAATAAAACAAAAATAGCAAAAATCCGTTAAAAAATGCGGCAGTGACAGTTCGAAAACCGCGCGGCGCCGCTTCCTGCGCCAAGCCGGTCGGCCTGTCTCCAACTACGACGTATTAGGATCTATATTGAGGTCGTACTATACACGCAAAGTTCCAGCGCATGCGCATATGCTCATTTAACTATAGTACAGCCTCCATCTAGGCTGTTTCACGGCGTCTTATATCTCTCTCGTCTCGCGCCGAATGAGTTTACTTTTTTACACGAACCCTATAAATAATAGCGTGACATTTTTCTTTATTGCGTTAACACCATACGTACTTAAAACAATTAACTTGGCGCATAATTTGCTTAAACAATGCGTTACTTCGTGTCGTAAAACGTGGGTTTCACAAGTGAGCTCGATAATAGCGCTACCTATTTTCCAAGTGTAGAAACATTTGTCTCCGGGTATGTCGAACTTGGAAAATAAATAGACGTTCGTGTATTACGTAATCCCGGAACTCCTAATTTATTTTTACCGCATATACTGACTGTGAAAGTTATTATTTTCAATCACTTATACGTGTAATTCTCGACGATTTTAGGTAAGAACGTCACAAAATG
>PNEQ01005013.1:25060-74175 GCA_003012365.1 Medauroidea extradentata | reverse complement strand
AAAGTTATTAAAGAAATTGGCTCCTTTTTTTTTTACTTCTATGTAAACTCCTTAGGCTATCCGGGCATATTAATAACAAACAAGGAAAAGTCTAATTAGCTAAGTCGTCGCCGGCAGCAAGGAACATCATAACCTCAATTATAATCGTCTAGACAACAACACGGCGAAGTACACATAGAGCAGGGCGGCACACGTTACAGTACGTGACTTGACAGAGAACAAGTGGGAGATAGTATTTCATTGTTCCATCAGAATGTGATTTTTAGCAAGTAGTAATCAATTTAACAATAGCAGTGTACGTACTGCTGTGGACTTGCGTAGTGAGTTACGAACATAATTTATCATGTAATAACTTAATTTTCTTGCGCATTATTTAATTCTGATTTTCTTAGCCTTATCATTGTGGAATAGAAAGTGTATTTGTAATCAATTTGTTTTTTCATTTTATTCACATTTTTGGGGGATTTTTTTCCTTCCCAGGAGAGAGCAGAGAGGAGAGAAGTTAGCATTAAGTCAACACTACTCACATGTGTTGGTGTAATTGTGCATATGGCTCTCATTTGGCAGACGTGCTTCAAGTGTGTCCCAGCAGAAGTTGTTGAAAGTTGTTAAGCCAAATTTTATTATTTCTCAGCAGTGATTTGTTGATTAATGAATACTGTGTTATATTGTTGCCTGCTAAGGAAAATGTTAAACTGAACATTAGTAGCAATTTCTTGCATTTTGCCTACCTTTTAAAGTCAAAATTCAAATTATTTTGATGGTTTGTCAGAATTATGTCTTTAGATCAGGTTTTGTTAGATCAAGGTTATGCTGCAATATTTTTTTGTTTGGTATGTTAGCAAGCATTTTGCGAAGGAAACATTTTCATTTGCACAACAAATAAATACTTATACAACATTTTGCAGTCTTGACTAGTTTGTTCTTCATTTCAATACCTGTAACTATGCACACCAACCCATGTACCTTACTTTTTGAAATCTTTATTCCCATTATATAGACACATACATAGTGTTTTCAGGAAAAAGTATACTGGGAATAGTTCTGCTGGCAATGTGTTGGCACTTGGAGTTGATGAGAATATTGTTTGTGTTTCAGATGTGCATCAGTGACTGGACGTCAAGTCAGTGGGTGACTTGTTTCCAAGACGTGGGGGAGGAGATTTTGGGTGTATCAGCGCAGGAGGTTGGCATTGCCCACGAGAGTGATCCTTCCTTGTACGACTCCATTTTCAAGGCTGCCACATTTAAAACCTTCATCTGCAAAATTCGTGCAAAAATGGACTTTTACAATGTAAGTCAGTCTTCATCATGTTTATAATGAAATATAATTATTTTTGAGCTGTTTACAATAAAGTTAACTTTTTGGTAAAGTGTGAATATAGTGAAATCTGTACAGTATGTTTATCATTAGAATTTTTCCTGTTCCTATGCTGAGGCTCTGATGTGACACATCCTTTTTATAAGCCTAATGGACACCATTAGTTGTGACGTCACACGAGAGCACTGGTTCCAAACAAATGTTTGTTTTGAAAGTTTATCATTGAAATATAAATATAGGTATTAGTTCCCAGTTGACTTAAATAATTATTTTTGTAATTGCCCATCTTTGAGTTGCAAATAAATTGTACTAAACGAGAACAAAGTGCCAGTTAACATTAGGTTAAGTAACCTCGTCGCTACTTACACATAAATAACTCTTGAGTATACTGCAGTTTTATCTGTTTGTCTGTGTTCATAACTTCTGTAATTTTACTTATTTCGAAATGGCTATGTTCATAACTTCTATGATTTTGATTATTTCGAAAAATAATACAATCTACTCAATTTTTGTTAGGGATGTAAAATGAGATCATTGTGTAACATGTGCCGAGAATATATCTGTTTGGAACCATCATCATTGTGTGACGTCACATTAATAGTGTCCATTGTATAAGACAAAAATGAAACATAGAAAGTAAACTAAAAAAACCTCTGTTAAACTAAATTTCTGTTAATATTATTTATTTCCAAAATAACAGTGGAACCTTGTTGCAATGGGAGTTCATTATAGCTCAAAAAATTGTCGTACCTGTGAGTTGTGATAATAAAATATTCACAAAAACTGTTACTGTTGGTATGCCTTATCCGCGGACTTCGTTTCTGCTGTTTTCACCAATGCGGTTGGAAAATATGGGGGGAAAAAAGAACAAAATATATAAACATTAAATTTTTAAGAATGTCTATTTTCGTGTGCGTCGCGCACAGTTTGCGGCACAAATTACTAGCGCGCCACTCGACATGCACGAGAGCAGCTAGTCTCGTGTTAGCAACAGTATCGAATGTGCTAGCTGCGCGTGGTAAGCAATGTTAAGTGGGCGATGCTGACATGAGCGGCATAAAAATGATTCGGTGCTGACGAGCAGCAAGGAAGCAATGCGGTGCTGAATGTGCACGTGGCTGGCGGCAGTACTTCACTCACATGCATCTTGCTAGTCGCTCACCGCACGCTTCCAAAACATAATGATTTGATCGATATCTCCTGCGTCGCTTACCCGCAAAACGATGAGTACGTAGGACACGGCCTTGAAGTACATGTACTGTGTGCAGTTAAACACGATTCCGTGGCCTGCAGCATGATGTCTCCTAAAGAGAAATGCTGTAGTGATCCTTTTAAACCGAAGAGAGATCTAAAAGTTCTAAGTTTGACTGACAAAATAAAAATGCTATGGTAGCAGGTATGAGGGAAAAACGAGCGTATAAATTGTGCGTCACAAAATAAAGCATGAGAAATAAGATCAAGTGTTAGTACTGCACCAGAATGACAAAAAAAAAATTGCGCCAAGTTAATTTTAGTGTAATCAGTAGCACCGCATTGAAAAGAAAGCCGCTAAAACTTTGTTCTTGTGGTATAAAATTTTTCATTGACATGTGAGAAAGAATCTCACCAAGTCTATTTTAGTGTAATCAGCGATGCCATTTTAAAAACGAAATACAGTAAAACCTTGTTAATTCGAAGTGCACGGGACCGAAATTTAGTACAAAAAAGTTTGTTGCATTTTTCTTGGCGAGCACTGTACTGCAAATAGCACGCATCATGTCTACTAGGCTGTCGGCAACTCTGCGCTTCCACTTGGCCTGTTCCAGCGCTCGATGTCTGCCACTGGTTGCCTTTGCCACAGCATGTGATTGTTATTACTGCCGTATTTGCCGGCATATATGACGATCCCGCACATAAGACGAGTCATTGTTTTGAAGGTACAAAATCTTGAAAAACATTTAATTAGTAATTTTGTAATTCTCTGCCAAAAAATTTTTTTTCCTTTGCTAGAAACATAAATATTTGTAATGTGTTTAGTACCGTTTTATAAATATCGTAGGAGAGGAAATGCACAGTGACGGTAACACGTGGCAGGTGACATGGCTGGTGACTCATGCTTGAAAGAGTGAAGGGGGAGGGAGGTAGAAGAGAACAAGGACTATACTCCGTCCACTCTAAGGTTGCAGCAGAAATAAAAATTGCTAACAAAGTAAATCAAAGCAATTGAATTACGTCTTCATTCCTAACATTGTGATTATGCCGTTAGAAACTTTACTTGTATTTTCCAATAATTATAATGAAATTTATGCTGTACAAAAATTTTATTGTCATTCACTTCACTGAATTAGCTGCAACCTTAGAATGGATAGGGTATAGGAGGCACTTGCAGGGTGTCCCAACTCTGGCATCCACTTGGTATGTGGCTAGCTAGGCATGTGGGGGGGGGGGGGGACTGAAGAGTTATAAAAATAAACCAGCTCTACCTCCTTCCTTATCCTCTCCATTCATTATACCCACTTTTCCCTGGCCGCTGAAATACTCTAGACTCATGGCACATGCACACGTGTCTTACCATAACTGTATCTAGCTCACAGTGCGGGAGGAAAGCACAAAATCACATGAACGTCATATCACACAGCCACAGGGTGTCGCACACTGTGCCATTCCTGCCTTCCATTCTTCTTTTCCTCTCTCTTTGCGCGCATCATATATATACACACACACACACACACTCACTCATTCGAAGTCGAGCGCCGTGCACAAGCAGACAGCAAGGAAGCCTCAAGGTCAGCGCGACACGGGCAGGCGTAGTAACGGAAACAAAGCCAGTGTTGTACAGCGCCACACGACGCAGCATTATTCTTAGATTTCGCACACTTTACTGACTTCTCTATCAAAATGACTTCGAAATACTAGTAGCTGCTTGAAAGGTCGTTGCATTCCTGAGTGCTGTTGTCGCCTGCCAGCCAAGCACTAGACACATGACTGTGTGGTTCCGTACCTAAATCCTAGTTTTCTCCGCCTGAGAGTAATGTACTAACGAGACAAAGGATCTAGGTATGCACTCCAGTTGAATTGATAGTCATGCGACATACACTTCGCTGTGAAGCAAAAGTATCCTACGTCAAGAATATAACGCTCATCTAAATTTTGTACCGCAAACTTGATCAAAAAATGGGGCACTTGTTTTGATTTGTGATGGAAAATGGAGTCCTTGTAACATCATACAACTTCACAGCTTACAGCTTAAAATTCAAACAATTTTTAGGTTGCCAAAAATTTTCACACCTTCATATAAGATGAGTAGCAATTTTGAAGGCCAGAAATATGTTAAATAATTGTCTTACACGCCGGCAAAAACAGTATAGTCAAGATACCTTAATAACCTACATAAATCACAATAACAAATTTTTTAAAAAAAATTTTAACCCCTATCTTTAATATGTTCATAAAGTGTTTAACATTTGAATATCGTAAACATTTTCATATAACGTGTGCAACACTGCACATGTTTGATACAGCGGCTGTCACACTGCGAAATGCGGTGGCTTATCAATAGCGCGCGGTGAGCCAGGTGGAGAGGGAGTGTCCTCACAAGTGTTGATAGAATGGCAATTGATAACACTATTTCTCCCGTGCACTGATTCTTTAACTTTGTCAAACAAATATATAAAATAACAGTGGAACAAGCGCAACTATGACTACATAGTCATGAATACCGTATTTACCCATGTACCACATGCACCTTTTTTCCAAAAAACCAAATTGGAAAGTTGTGGTGCGGGTCATACACGTAAATCAAGGTTTTGGATGAAAAATGAGGCCTCAAAAAATGGGATTTACCATACATTACAGACTGCTGGAAGCATTTATTACAAAGGAAATATAAGTATATGCAATATAACATCAGATTGTGACTTATTAGATGTAAATACACAACACCGGCATTACCGTTGCCCACGTCCTGTACCTCCGGGACGTGCCAAACTCCAGCAATCTGGCAGCGCTGGGCCGTGCTGAGATGTACTAAGCCAGTACCATGCCATTTAGTGAACTGTATTATTCTAAAGACGTCTGCATATTAAAACGATGTTGATTGATGATGCATTATTTGACTTTTTTCGCCCGAAGAACAAGCATCTACACACAGAGCATCTATGCACGTACAAGCAGCGCGGAGGCAGAGATAGGATTTCATGGCACTGTCAGAATGCGACACAGTACAGTGCGTAGGCCGAGATAGTGTTTCTTGGCTCCGTCAGAATGTGCCACAGTACAGCGCGGCTGCCTGAGTGCGTTCTTCAGTTACAGCTTATACCTAACAGAGTGCAGCACACATTGCCATGTATCGTTTGCCCATGTTCCGTGCAGCCAGCAATTACCATCGTTCCAACATGCTGCGCGTGGTGCTACGCATTACATTTTTACGCAAAAGTAAATTAAATTCAAACAAAATAATGAAAAAATTGTTTTCATTCGAGCATATTAACAATAAAGGGTGCAGGTGTATACGTTTAGGGTATAATTTCATTAGGCTCTTTTATACAAAAATAAATTAAATTTAAACAAAATACAGTAGGATCTCGCTATAGAGAGCTCGCTTATAGAGAGATCTCTATTATAGCGAGGTATTTTTGAGAAACCGTCAAAAAATTACAAAATTATTAAATATTTTATAAAAAACTAAAAATTTTTCCACAGCAAGATCATGTGAAGCAGGCTTGCGAAAGTTTCTTGCCTGTGTGAACCAGGCTTGCACGGACTATAGTGACGGTGATTCGTGCCACTTACTTTTGTTATCAGTTTGCGGCGCGGCTTCTGTCCCACTCTTCCCCCCACCCCCTTCCTAGCTCCGGCGCACGTGTCACATTTCTTCCGCCGCCTTGCTACCTCTCCGTGCGCGCCTTTCTGCCACCCTCCCACTTCAACCCTGCCGGCCAACAAGCACTGCTCTAAAAATAGAATCCCGCCCTTTCTGGATTTCCCCTTTTTTACATGTCATCCTTTTCAATATTCCTATTGTGTTTTGAGGTCATTGTGCTTTCAACTGTGCTTGGTTTGAGTAATTTTATTTTTAGCTAAACTTAATACTATTGTGCTTAACTATTATTGACAACCTCACGCTATTTTAAATATCGTAAAAATGCTACATCACGTATGCAATGCCGCGCGTAAGATACTGCGAGGCGCCGAAGACCTAGCAACAGCGCGCGCGCGCCAGGTGGTCTGGCTGATGTCGCAATACCGCACGGCCTGATGCGCCACGCTAGGTCTCCACCCTACAGTTACATTGCCAAGGACGCGCGCTGTGCGAAGAGGGAGTGTCGCCACAAGCATTGATAGAATTGTATTTGATAACACTATTTCTCGCCCGCACATTCGACATAGCATGGCTTCTTAGCAGCTCCCGCCAGCAACGCATCATGCTAACGATAATCGCGCGCACCTGACCTAGCACATTGCGTAACGAAGCAGATAACAGGAGCTGACAACACAATACTAGCTGCTCTCGTGCACGGCGAGTGATGCGCTAGTAGTTCGTGCGGCACACAATGCGCGGCGCGCGAAAATACAAATTCTTAATCATTTCATATTTATATTAAAATTTTTTTTCCCTCTATTTACAACCGCGGTTGGTGAAAACCGCGGATACGAAGTCCGCGGATAAAGCGGGCCGACTGTACAGTGCTGTTAATTATTTGACTGTTATTGTAATGCTTTTCTAAGTTAGCGAAGTGTGTATGTAGTAAACTGTGTAATGTTAAAAAAAAAAAAAACCAGCTGCCCTAGAATAGTGATATGTTATTGTTCTATAGGCCCAGTGTGTTTAAAACGTCTGGAACTGTTGCGCCTTTACTGTGATTAAAAGTAGTAAATTGTGGCATTTTAACCACTTGGACACACTAAGTGATTAACAGAATGTAAAGTTCTAACAACAGTAATTAGAAAGGAAATTATGAGACACTAAATTCAATGCAAAGTAAGAGAAAATCAAACTAGTTGACCTTGACAACTTCCGCTCACTCTCTGGCTGGCTGGCGGCTGCTTATCTGTGACACGCAAGCACACCCTGCATCCCCATGACGTGCCATATGCAGCGGTCGCTCACCTCAGCCCTCTTCCCATGTAATATTGGTTAACAGCACGCGTTCCTCCGCCCTTTAGCAAGCCAGTTCTATAAATAAAACAGCTGTCAACTGTGTTAATGTAGGTGGGGCGACAAGGTCGGGCAAGATAATGTGTTTTGATAAGAAATTCATGACTCGCATGTAAACTTTTTTTAATGTTAATCATTGAAAGTAGGCTGCATCTTAGACTCGATGGCATCTTAGATTCGAGTGAATACGGTATTTTATCCCATAGTCTGATAAGATAGTCATTTTCGTAATTTTTGAAGCAGCCAGTACCGTGTTGTAAATGTCAGTGGAAGTGATGGTGTGGTATGTTGGCCTTTCAAATTGAAAAAAAAGGAAAAAAAAAGCCTTGAAATACTGGTCCTTATTTTCGTTTGTTAAGAATACAATTGTACAGTGACTACCGTATTTACTCGCATAAAGGCCGCACCAGTATTTCTCAGTAGGCTACGCTGCCTTTGCCACCCCTGAACAACACAAAAACAGGGTTCAAAGCTCCCGTTACTGTCAACAAGGCTATGACCTTGGGGGGGCATCGCCATCTGTGCCCGCTAAGGGTTTGAAAGGAGCGGGGGAGAGGAAGGTCACGGGATGATGCGAATACAATGGTAAACGCAGCGGACCAGTGGACCTGCAGTCACATCTACCTTCTCTGTTTCACACTCCACTTGGGGAGGGGGAAGGGACGTGAGATAGTGGTGGTGAGAACGGAATGTGCTGCAGCAGATGATGACTCACTGCGCTGTTGCCAGCTAGTCAGCTTGGATACAACCCGGCTCTGGCGCCTGGCGGCCCGGCCGGCAGCCGGCACGCGGCACTACATGTGCACGTAAACACACGTTAAGACAGCTGGTCATCGGCGAATCACAGGAATATTCTTAATATTTCTACGCAATATTAATTAATGTTAAAAAATGCAAATGCAACTTTTTTCCCCCACATAATTTTTTTTTTTTAATTTTTTTTTAAATCACCTCATTATGGCCGCACCCCATTTTTTTTGTTGCAAAAGTTTGGTCAAATATGTGCGGCCATTATGCGAGTAAATACGGTATTTGTTGCTATTTGGTTTGAGGCGATCACGCCATGCAGCAGCAGTAGCCGCCGCCGGCCATACCGTGCCAAGACACTGCGGTAGAGTGACTGAGTTTTGGACGATACTGCGGCGGCCGAGTTACATCCCCCGCAAACTTACTTTATGTGTTGATTGCGAAGGGCACAAGCCAACATTTGTAAATAATACATGATTGAATTAATACAAAACGTTAATATTCCGTGTTGTAACAAGTTGATGCAATTTTAGGGCACTTTTTATTGTTTTGGGGGGTCAAAATCGACCAAACTCGTTGAGAGCGAGGTCTCGGCAATAGCGAGGTTCGAACCAGGAACCGTAACACCTCGTTATAACGGGACTCTACTGTAGTTCCACTGTTACACATCTTTTGTCCCCAATTATTATATTTGTGTGGATAAATAATTTTATTTCGATGTAAAAACTTTATATTTAAATTTTGGAATCCTTTTTTATATGTTTAAGGGTCATTTTACTGCTTTTGGGAGAGTTGGAGTCTGTTGTATCACTCCGCCGTGGTGTGCTATTAGTTACCATGTCCGTCGAGGGTTTATCAGTCGGGTAGTGATGGCGGAGGAGGAGAGACGTCTGCAGGTCGCGAGGGTGCTGCGGGGTTGGCCCTGGGAGCGCTGGAGAGACTGCATGAGGCTTTTGTGCCTCTAAAAGTTTTTTTTGTATCGTCTAAACATTGTCTAATGGTTGCGGGAAATACGAGGTTTTTGCCATAAATGTATGCGGTCATGGCATAGCATTGATAAAATCTCAGGCAACGAACAAGTGTTTCATAATTTTTTTTTTGTCTAACCCAAGGTCAGACATGGTAACGCCGGACATCTGACCATTGATTTTTGTTTTGGTACCAAACCATCATTTGTTGAATCATTACGAAGTAAGAAGGAAATGTAAACGGTAAAATTTAAAATAAATAAAAGTTGCCTTATTTCGTGAGTTTAATTTGTAAAATCACAATAATAGTTTCCGTCTCCATTTAATTGAACAAACTGAGCTATCCGGAGTGTGCAAACTCACATAACCTCAACGCCCACTACGTCACAACTACAGTGACAACAAACAACAGCAGACGCAGCCGCGTCACAACTGGCAACTGAAATTGTTGTGAGCTCAAGGTCTGTTTCTCAAGCTATTTAACAAGCTATAATTAAAATAATTTTTTTTATGGAAATCGTAATTTATTTCAATAGGCAAACAAATTCTGAATTTGGATAGATATCAACGACCTTTCGTCACCTACCCTGAAGGGGTTTGCACTTCGCCCCACGTTATATCTCCTAGCCGCCAAAGTTTGAGCCTCCTCCAACCAATCCTTCACCCTGGTAAGCAAAACCTTGTGCTGTGCTTCCGAGTGCCTAGAATCTAAGGGAGGAACACCCCAGATATTCAATAGGGGTTGCGATACGCGCCTACTCAGAAAAATCTGCGCGGGATTCTCCCCGGTGCATTCATTGTGTACTGGGTCACTAAAGATCCCCAAGGTAGCCTTCAAATTCCTGTTCACCCGTTCCACCATGTTACCCTGTGGAAAATGAGGACTACTAAAAGAATGCTTGATGCTCCACTCCGTACACATGAGCCAAAATTCTTTCTCAGCAAAGCAGGCAGCATTATTGCTCACTAACTCAGCTGGTGCTCCGAACAATTTCCAAATCTGATCCACTAACATGTCCCGAAGGACAGGAGCCTTCATGCTCTTAACCGGCAAAAGGAAAGTAAATTTTGAGAAGATGTCCAACACCACTAACAGCGCTACGTTACCCCTTTTGGAGTGAACTAATGGTCCAAAAATGTCTGTGTACTTTAGCCCAAGGAGAGGTAGGCAGTTCTGCGGAGTATAGACTCAGTTTGGTGTTTTTTGGCGCTTTAAACTTCTCACACTTCTCACATGTCCTCACATATTTCTTAATTTCCCCATTTATTCCAGGCCAATAAAAATCCTTCTTGATTTTGTCTTTAGTGCGCAACACTCCTAAATGCCCTCCCCCTGGTTGGTCATGGTAATACTGAAGGATCATCCCTCGAACCGCCTCAGGAACCACCACCCTTTTCCTGGCACCCGGCCCGACATGAAACAATATATCTCGTTCCACTATGTATGGAACTTGAACCCCTGTACTCAGCCCTGCTCTGATAATTTTATATTCCGTATCTGACAATTGATGCTCCTTGATGGACACGAATGTTTCATGTGAGGACAGCAAGGTACCTACCAGCTCACTCCCTTCCTGATCTAGCTTGGCAAAGTTATCCGGTTCGAACATTCGTGAGAGGGCATCTGCCACCGGGTTAGCCTTACCACTTACGTGGTGGATCTTAAATCTAAACTGATTTAATCGCACTACCCATCTACCCAACTTTCCCAACTGATGTGGATGTCCCAATATCCATGATAAGGCCTGATTATCGGTGAACAAATTAAATTCCCTCCCCTCGAGAAAACTTCGAAAACGTTCCATGCCATACAGGCAGGCTAAACACTCTTTCTCGTAAGCACTAAGCCGCCTTTCTGCATCAGAAAGAACATGGCTAGAATACGCTATGGGGTGGAACGGTTCCTTTTCTCCCATATCCTGACTTAAAACTGCGCCCAAGGCCAGTGCTGACGCATCCACATGCAGATTAAAGGTCTTCTGAAAATCAGGCAGATTCAACACAGGCTCCTCACACAATAATCGCTTCAACGCTTTGAAGGATAGGGATCCTCGTGAACTCATATTGTGCCCACGGGGTACTAAAAGTGGTGTATTTCCTGCAATCTTCGTGAAGTTCAATCTGATAAAAACTGCTATTAAGATCTAATGTCGTAAAGAATTTTGCCCGACCCAAATGCTGCAGAGCTCCTTCCACTGTCTGTAATGGAAACAGGTCAACTGGTACTCTCATATTTAAATTTGCATGGTTTACTACCAACCTAAAGTCCTGCCCTCCCGGCTTGCTAACTAAGAATCCAGGTGAAAAGTATTCTGAAGTAGACGGCACTACTACCCCGGCCTTCAATAATTTTTCAATCTTCTGACTATAACACTCCAATTTAATTGGTGAACATTGGAAAGGCTGACTCCTAAAGGGAGTTTGATCAGTCAGATGAAACTTATAAGGAACTAAATCACATTTTCCTATTTTTTCAGTTATCACATCTCCATAGTCCTTTAGCACCCTTTGAACATCACAATTTCTACGCTCCACTTCCTAAGTGATAGCATAAATGTTGTCCCTCTTTCTAGATTCCAATTTTACCTGAACTTCTGGGCTAAAATCAAAACATAGCAAGCCCTTCCTAAAGTCTACTTTGGCTTGAGCAGCCCCCAAAAAATCCTACCTTAACACTGCCTGCACACACAAGCCTTTTATAATCGCAAAACTGAAGTTCCACGAGAAGCCTGTGTTCTTACAGTGCAATTGTACCGAGCCTTCACATTTCATTCTCGACCCATCGGCTGTAACTAAGTTTGGCACTGAGCCAGTGCACGACTTGCCCTTAAGCGAGGCATTGTTTTCTACTATTCGTTCCCATAAGTCCCAACTAATCAAAATCTTGGCTGCCCCGGAATCCACCAACGCCCACTCCTCTATGCATTCCTGACGGTGCCCCCATTGTACCAATATGACATTTCCTCTTTGGGTATCTCCGCCTTGGCGCGAAGTTATTCGTAGCGGGGCTACAAGGTCGCGCCGTCCCTTCGCCCCCTCTCGTTTCCCGGACACTGTCCCTTCATGTGTCCCACCTCATTACATCGGAAGCAACGGTGATCCTTAATTTCCACCTTGACCTTTTTACATTCGGCCAACCAGTGGCCTCTACCCTCGCAATTAGCGCATCTGCCGTTCTCCCCTGCGTACTTTTTTTCTCTGATGAATTGATCGACTTTAGTCCTTCCGTACTATCCCGAACCTCGATTGACATAACCGGGACCTTAACATGTCCCTTATCACTCCCTGAAGTCCTATACTGTGAAGGAAACTCCTTATATTATTCTTTGCGAGTTACTGCGTTGCCTTGAACCTCAATAGCTAAGTTCTTTTGCTCTGTGAAGGTAGTGGGGTATGAGCACAAATTACATTCTGCCCTCGTTGCTGGAGAAATGTTTTCCATGATCAAAAGGATAAAATTTCTCTCATCTCTCGCCTCCCCCAAAGCCCTGCTATAATCCACGACTGATTCCACAAAAGATATAAACGACTCGCCCGGCTTCTGAAAACGTTCGACGAGACGTTTAATACAACGTAACCTGACGCCGACGGGACAAAAACTATTCAATACTCCGCGTCGGAAGTGCTCTGTACTACAGGTTTCCTCGTGTGACAAAACCTCCGCCAGAACTTGAGCTAACGGCCCCACACACTTCGCAGCCAAACCTGTCAACAAACTCTTATCCAAAATTTGTTTCAAATCAGTAATTCTAGATAACTTAATCAAAAATTCTAAGGCGGGTTCCACTTCCCAGGAATCCACGCACAGCAAAGTTTTAATTAAATCGCGCATCCATTTGTCATTTTGTTCCTTTACTTGACCCCAATTTTCGCGCCCTACAATCTTTCGTCTCTCATCCTCTTCTTTAAACCACATTATCGCCCTTTGATGTAACTCGATTGTTGTTTCACCCTCTGAAACTACAAGCCCTCGTTCGTTTAGATACAGAGTTAAATCGGGCCGTCCCAGGTGGTACAAAAAGTCTGATGGTGCTGACATGCCTATAAGAAAAGCCGCGATATCCTGGTCAAGATAGCCTTTCAAATTAATATCAGGCGTAATACAATAAACACAGTTACAAGTTTCATTTCCTCGTTCAAGAATGCGCAATTCCGTCAAAAGTAAACAAACCACTTGCCCCAGAAGGGAGCAGAGTGGCGCAGTGAAATTGAGCCATTAAATGCCCCAATATACTCTCTATCGGGCTGAAGGCCTTAATAAACAAACACTCAGAAGGCTTAACCCCACGGATAAGCTCGCACAAACAGGGCAAGACTCAGCAATACTCCTACCTATTCTTATAGATGTAGGCTGCAAAGGTAAGGTTTGTCAACAGCATTCTTGAACAAAGAAAACTCGGGCAAAATCACTAATCACCAATATATTCACGTACTTTTCAAATTTACAAGACTTTACAATGCAATGCATACATCCAATTGGGCTTCGTGCAAAATGTGCACAGTTCAAATTTACACACTCTTAAATCGTCGAATGCCCACCACACAAACAATAAAGGGCCTGGTGCTTATTATAATTACAATCATACGCATTGAGTTTTCCGCCACAAAACCTTAACTACACTCATAACATTCATTCACATTTAGTCTCCAGCAGTTTTCGGGAAATCAGAAGGTTAGAAGACAATCTCCTTGTCCGAGAGCGACATTAAATTTTCACCAGCTCATCGGCCTGTTCAAATCCAGGCACCTTAGCATTTTTGCCGTTACTCGGCTCTCCCGATCTCGCTAACGGCCCTGCTTGACATAAAGGGAAGCTAAATGTTTGCCATTTGCCTAAGTTCGGTGGACCTTCAAGGCGATAAATGCGCCGGCACAGAAACAATCGGGGGAGACTCACCCATATCTCGATGTTACGCCTTCACTTAAGCGGACTCACCACACAAGCCGCAATGTCCCTTGGTATTGCTCTTGCCCACATTGCCAAGCGATGCAGAGAGCCCTCAGGAAGTCCTGGTTACCATCCGGCCGCACTCGTTAATCCGCCATTTCCACAATGAGGAGGGCTTCCCTTGCTAGAACCTTCCTCGTCCACGCCCGACACAAGAGTTAGTTCTCTTGCTCGAGCGGCCGCCAGCTCGACTTGCCGACGCGCGCGCCCCTACCGCCAGTTGACGGAACCAGACCACCCCCTCCAATCCCGGGCCCACCCCTCCATGGCCAGTTGAGTGGGAGGTCCGAAGAGGAAAGGGAATGCGCCGGCACCGTCAACTGGGGCTTCCACTATTAATCACCCTAGCCGAGATCCTCGAGACCTCGGGAAAACCAAGAAGAAACCCTCTAGAAACCCCATAACCCAACCTGGACTCAGGAATCAACGTAATATCTCCTAAAAGAAAGCCCTGTAATTAAGGGTGATCGCTCACTGCGATACAGGATGCAAGCTGCACGGTAACTATCCGACATTTATGGGGGGTTGTGGTGTGGGAGGGAGGCGGTGCAGCAGCTGCTGTTTCTATAACAACACGTCTGCCTGTAGCTTTGCTTTGGGCTGGTGGGGCGACAAACGAGAGTTGACATGACGGCAAGATTGGGCTTATTTTTTCTTTAAAGAAGAAAGGCTGGAGTGCGTCTTAGCCTCACATGTAAACTTTTTTTTTAAATTTGTAGCTCTAAAAGTGGGGTGCGTCTTAGACTTCAGTAAATATGGTATATGAGAGTGTCCTATACACGAGTGTATAGTAACTCTCATTAACCTTGCTGTCTACTTCCGTACTCGATTGCACCAGTGATGTTGATAAACGTAGCAATGCAATTTAATGCCCACTGTTGCAGGCTGTGTGTTTCACTAAATACTGGTGAGAAATGTTGAGATGTTAAGTGTTTAATAAGTGAAGATTTAAAAATTAAAATACATACTGTGAGTACTTAGTTTGTGAACCCTGGTGCAATATACAAATCACATTAATGTAACCAACATTTCCTCATATTAGAGTTACTTCTCTTAGGTTCTTGACCATATATGTAGTAATTAATGATTGCAGAAGTGTTTTTTTTTTTTACACACATGAGGTTTGATGGCAAAGGTAGCATACTTACCACTATTCACATTTTGATAAGTAATTTTGAAAATTGTTACTTGCTGAATGTTTACATGTCCTTAGTGTGAGTGTATACTGTAACCGGCAGACGTCTGTGCGTGTCTGAGTGGGAAAGCAGGGTAAGCGCAGCAAGGGAGTAAGAGAAGTATGCACAGGTACGGCAGTTCTGTCAGCTGTTTCACAAACATAAGCTACTCAGGGCTTAGTATGTGTAAGGCACTGGAGGGTTAAGAACAGTAAGCAGTATGGCTGGTTATCCACAGCAATGACCGCATAATTACTTTCCACATGCCAGCTCCCATGGCAGATACACTGTATTCGTCTGTAAAGTTAAATAATGCAACAAGGTTGATAGCATATTGATCACACGTAGTAGCTGTAGTAATGTAGTAAGTTACTATGTTTGCGATTGTATTATTGTAGGGTACATTATGGTTAGGATGAAAAATGCATACACGCCAGGGGCTCTGATCTGGTGCATTGGTAGTATATAGTCTGCTACAGCTGTAATGAGGATGTTAATAACAACTGTCGTTTATATTTACTTTAAACTGTTAATTGGAGAATTGGTATCCTAAATTAAGCATGTATTCTGCGAACGTGTTTCTATTATGTCTTTTCACTTAAGGTAATATTTCTAATATAGTCTAACTCTTCTTCAGGAAGTTGAAATGACTTCCTTCATACAATAAAGACATGCAGTACAGTTTGGTGCAGCTGTAACATACTGGTAGCTCCCACGATATCGGTCCTTCATGTACAACTAAACACTTATTAAATCAGTGCCTGTTAGATAACAGAATGTCATTTGCATCCCTTAAAAGCACATATACTTATTGCCACGAAACTTTTTTTTTCAGATGACTTAAATTATAGTAATTCAGACAGCACGTTCACATTAAAGGGTCAGTGTTAATTTGGTGTATTTGCCACCACGGTTAATACGGTACCAGTGGGTGATTCTTACACTGGTGTGAAGTTTTGTTTCCTAGTGTGTTTGTTGTTACTCAAGCCCAAATACTGAATGTTTGTAGGTCCACACGTATTCAGCCAGGCCGTTCAGTTGTTGCACTGCTACAAACCTGTCTGACGAGCTGCAACCTTGGGAGTGGGAGACCCGCATGCACAGACGTGTGCCAGTTACAGTACCTTATCACACTAAGAAAGTGGAGGGCAAGGGGAAGAGATAAACAGTGACTGTAAGGTTGCAAATTTGTTGCAGGATGAGAGCAGAGTGAAGATGAGCATCGTGCAGCTCAAGACGGTTGACTTCAAAGAGCTCAACAACAGGCTCCTGGAGAACATCAAGTCTTTGTCTGGAGTGGGCAGCTCGAAGCAGCTCTGAACTCACTACCAGTGATATTGAATTCTATGTGTAGAAGTGCTATTGCAGCTGGGAACTGTGTGTGAAACTGGCCACATCGGCAGTCTTTGCAAAGAAATTCTTTTGTCAGGGTGTGGGAAAATGTTATAGTATTTTTTGTTTTTAAATTGTTTTTAGTGTTTGCAACATAGTTAAATTTGGTCTTGGCACTTGTATTTTTGGTCAATTATCTATTTTTTTTTTTTTTTTTTTTTCATGAATAAAACATAGATGTCTTGTGATATAAATTTTTATAGCATTGCCTATTTGTACAGTTATGTATCTTTTATACAGCTGCCATTTCTCATATAGATGGAAAAGAAATTAAAAACTACTGTATTACCGTATTTGCCAGTGTGGAAACAAACTACTTTTACATAGGCCTTTAAAAATTGCTACTAGTGTCATATTGTGTTAAAATTTTTGGTAACCTAAAGTTTATTTGTAAGTTAAGCTGTATGTGGTGGAATTGTATGAAGTTACAAGGATTGTGTTTTCCTTCACAAATTGTAGAACTGCCCAATTTTTAAATAAAATTTCTTGTGTGAAATTTTAATGGGTGTTATATCAGTGACATAGGCCACTTTTACCTCATAACCGAAGCATGCGTCAAGACAACTGGATCACGTTCCTAGGTCCTTTATCTTCGCCAGCATGCAACTCTAAGGACGAGAAAACCAGGATCTAGGTACCATACCATGCAGTCATGTGTCTTTTTGGGAAACGTGGCGGACGTTGGGTTTCCTTGCGGGAATCCCGTTTCCCCCTACTCTCTCATTCCGTCGCTGCTCCACACTCATTCCCACATCCAGCGCTATGTATTTGAAGTGGCTGGCAGGCAACAACAGCACATAATAGAGCTGCTGCACCCAATGGCGTACCAAATTCTTTTGGTACTTGGGGTGGTTGCCAGGTGCCCCCCTTCCTTTTCCCCCTACAAAATTGTTCACCATTTGGCCCCATCCCAAAAAATGCATTGCTTCATTTTAAAATTTATGTTTATACATGTTACAAAGAATTATTAATTTTATTAAAATGTTTTAATCAACTTTGTTTTCTTCTCCATTTGTCTGTTCAGTGCGCATTGTTACAATATACTACCGAAACAATGTATTTGTATAAAGTTTTACTTACTAGCTTCCTTGTCTGTCAGTCGGTTAGGTACAAATTTTGCATTGAATTGTAAATTAATTTCCAAATGAGCTAGATACATACTTTGAACTGAGCTCAGAACTGATTGCAAAATTTTGCATATATTAGATTAAAAAGCAGAACATAAATATTAACACATACAGATTTATATAACACAGTTTTAAAAGTATAAAACAATTTTTCCAGTGAGAATGCTTGTAAGTTTTAAAACGAGAGAGAAAAAAATGTAGGGTGCATGCAGTAGACAATAGTAAGGAGTAAAGGGAGTAGCTGTCGTTGAGAAAACTCGTACAGGGTGCGGCAACATAACTTCTTTTTTAAACACTGTAATAAAACCCATTACAGTCGACTCTCAATTATACAACCCTGGGAATAGCAACCCTTTTTCCAGGAACTGTGGGAAATTGAAAATAATTTAATTCCAAGAAAATAGCAGAAAAAGGTGTTGCATTTATTATGGCCACATATGGTTGCAGTTATTTCTCAAAAACTGTACTGTTGCACATGGTGTGTGTGTGTTCTAAAATCTAAAAATATACGTTGCTGCACCTTCCTCCCGCACGACGATGGCCAGCCAGCCGGCCCGAACGCCCCTTCCCATCCCCCGTCCGGTCGGCGATCCGCCTGCTTCTTTCCCTCCACCGGCCAACCAATCCAATAAGGCCGTTTGCTCACCCCTTTGTTTTATAATGTGCACCCCGTAACTTTTTTGCCACTAATTTCTCGTGCCCTTGGGTACGGCAGCCTGTCTTTCTGCCTCTGATATTACGATTATACGTCGTGTTTATTTAAGCATTATTACGTTTTCTGTTTTGTTAATTAAAATCTATTAAATATAATTACCATTGTGTGCTTTAATGATATATATACAGTAATGTTTATAAATCATTATTAATTTTGAAAAGTGAAAGCAGGACATTTCATAATTGACACTACCAAACATCTGGTGCATGTCTCAGATGTGCGTGGCACAGCGCAGGCCAGTATGACGACACTTGACAACAGCGTGTCTGGTGAGAGTCACTAATCCACACGTGCACTCGTGCCCACACACACGCTCCACCGTAAATAAAAGCTGTGGCACTTGGCTACATCGGTGAAAAGAAAATCTGAAACGGCATTGTGTAGGCTTTTAAAGTTGTTCTGTGAGTGTGTTATCCAAGTTTATTAACAATGATCAACATCTTGATGTTTGTAATTGTTTACTGTTGGTGAACAAATTGAAACTCAGTATCAAATCCCTCTCCATGCATATTGGTGTAGTGTGTAAATAACTCTAGCAGAGAGTAGAAGCAGATTTTTTCACACGGCCAGCCGAGCTAGAGAAGTGAAAGAACTGCAAAACAAAGGGAGTATTATCATCACATCCCATCTGCTGAGGGAGCGTCAGGAACTGTGACTAGGTAGTGGTCAAAAGTGGCACAAGTGATGCAGCAGACACGTCATACATGTTGTTTTTGAACTAACCAGTTTCCAGATAGGTCCTTGCACACACGTGTGTGTGTGTTTTTGTGTGTGTGTGTGTGTGGGTGTGTGGGGGGGTGGGGGTGTCTGTGGGTGGGTGTGTGTGGGTGTGTGTGTGTGTGTGGGTGTGTGTGGGTGTGTGGGTGTGTGTGTGTGGGTGTGTGTGGGGTGGTCGCTCACTGCCAAGAGGAGGTCCCAGGAGACAAACAACTTTATCAAAATGTATGTTGTGCGAACTACAATTACAGTTGCCGGCAAAGTTTGTGCCTGATGTGTGGAAGAAAAGTGTCAGGTGTCGAAACAATGTATGTGCCTATTGAAACAAATTAATATTTCAAACAACAACATTGCGATATTACTTTGTAAATAGTTTTGAAACGCAGACATTGCTGGCACTTAATTTACATTGCTGATGATATTCTTTGATGTTGAGCTAGAGAAAGGTCGTATATGCACGTCCAGAGTATCATTTATTCAAAAAAAACATCTTTCTAATGGAAAATATTACTGTTTCAATCAACTTTGTTGTGGTATTCTTGCAAATAACTTCCAAAACGTTTGTTGCAGGCGCGAGAATCTATATTGCTGGCGACATTTTTGCTTAATTCTGAGCCAAAGAAAGGTCACATATCCGCTTCCAGTGTATCTATTCAAAATACTTCACTCTACTAAAAAATATTACTATTTCAATAAACTTCATTGCTACATTCTTGAAAATAACATCCCAAAATGGACGTTGCAGGCGCAAGAATTTAGGTTATTGGCAACGTTTATGATTTATATTGAACTAAACAAAGGTCGTAGATCCACTTCAATAGCGTACTTAAAAAAATAATGCGTTTACTTTTCAAAATAAATGTGTATCATTTTACAAAACACATAATTTTTGCGCCAAAGATGATTGAACATTGATTCAATGATAAAAACTGTAATGTCAACATTTTAGTGGTCTGGGGTTGCCGAAAATTTGTCAATATTCTAATAACGACTCCTGCGAAGTAATGACCCTATTCCCAGGAACCGTGAAGGGTCATTAGATCGGGAGTTGACTCTATATGAATAGGAAATTATCCATTTTAGTTTGTATAATGTATTTACTGTACTTATCTAAAGTTTGGTTTTACAAAGTTTTGAAAATCAAGTTAGGACAGTGACGCCCCCCTTTATCCATACACTGAATAAGTCTTTTCCTGACGTTTCTCATGACACTTACCCCCATAGTAGCAGGCTTGTTGGTAATTTCTGCCCGGATGCTGACCATCATGTGTAGGGTCCTTGGATGGTTGACATAAGCATGCAATATCAAATAACCCCACAAAAAAAATCACAAGGGGCCAAATCAGGAGAGCGGGTATGCCACTCCAAACCGCCCCTTATGGCTGGAGGCGCTCCGGGAAGTGTTCCCTCAAAGCAACTAACGATGACCTTGAAGTTTGGAACGTTGCCCTGTCTTGTTGGAACCAAATGTCCCCTAAGTCAAATTTATCAAGCCGGTCGAAAAGTACGCCTCGACAAATGCATGCTCTTCGCTGTTCCAATGTATGACTGTGACTGACTGCAATGAGGAACGAAACTTTACACCCACGCATCTCTAATGAGACCAACCTTGCCCCGCTACGACATCTGCAGCGTGAATGGCACGTATATAAAAGGTTTTGTTGCTGCTGCCTGTACAGCAGTTCATATAATTTGCAGTACAATAAAATTGTTAGTGACTTAGGTGAGCTCTATGTACATCAATAATAGTAAGAAATGTAGAGTGTAATGTGAATATGGCAGACCATGTCGAAACTAGAGGTACCTCTGCAAGCCATTTTTCTAAAAAGGAAAAAGAAAGCTGTGATAAAAACTTCAAGATTATAGTGATAAACTATGCTACGAGTACAAACAATTGCGCTGCTGTACGGAAATATGGCGTTTCGGAAGTTAATGTGCGGTAGAGGAAACAAAGAAAAATTGATGAGTTGCAAGCCTACCAGGAAATTGTTCAGTGGACCAAAGCAGAATGGGGCCAGTTTCACGAAATTGAAAAACAAGTGGTCGACTTTGTGAAAGTTCAGCGTGCAAATGGGATGCAATTTCATGTGATGCAATCCAGCACAAGGCTCGTGAAATAACGGACCTTTAACCTTATGCAACATGATTTTTTAAAGCAAGTAAAAGGATGGTGTGTAATGATGATGAGAAGAAACTGCTTTTTTCTGCGGCTAAGAACATCTCTGAGTAAAAAACAGCCATCTGATTTTGAAGAAAAACTTGTTGCTTCGAGGTATGACAGTCAACTCGGAAGAAAAAAAATGATTACCTTCTTGGCCAACTTGGAAATGCTGATAAAACGTCTGTATACAGTGGAATCCCGTTACTACGAGAGTTCGTAACAGCATAAAAAATAGTCGTAGTTACGAGTTGTCGTAAGAACCGAATGTTTATATAAACAATTTTCTAGGTTATCGACGTATGTGGGATAGGAATAGTAATAACAGTACAGTTTACCTTGGCTAGTATCTCTCTTATAAAACAAGACAGCAAAAAACGAAAGGCATGTGTTTTAGGCGTAACATTCAACAATTTTATTTATTTCACGATTTTCATTAGCTTTTTGTTACCATTTTCACTCGCTACAGTACGGCAAAACGTAAAGTAAACAAAGTAATAATGGATGTCTAGCGAGGCGGGGGAGGCGGCAACTAAAACGAACAGCACTGCCAGCTCACTTGTGATTGGCTGGAACGAAAAACGCTGCACCAATTAGATCTAATGACTGCACTAACAAAAGACGTGTGGCTGTTCCATATTACCCACTTTCTGAAGCAGCAAAGTCAAAACAACAACAGTTTTTAGTACGAGTACAGTTTATCCATTCCAACATAAATTTAGCTAAGATGAAAACTTATCGTTTAGAAATCATAACACGTAACGTATAAAAACACGAAACAAGAAGTTTATGAACTTACTCGGGTTACGTTAAATAGTGTAAAACTTCAACTCCAGGCGTTCAAAAAGTGATCCAAATGAAGTTTCCTTTTCATGCGTTGCCATGATCGGGTAAATCTAACGTGTTCTTCAAAAAACTACGTTAAGTTACGTAAACGTAACTTTTTAAGTTAATTTCTTGCAGTATAACACACAACAAAAAAAAAAATCATGGTGAGTTTGAAACTGATTCTGCAATGCCGTTCGTTATAATCAAACCAAGATGACGCAAGCATCTTTGGTGTACTCAGTCCACGTGCAACTTTCGCTAAGGTTAATTCTACTACAGGGTAGAAAGATCAATGTTATAAGTTTGGCACAGGGAAATTTTCTGCCGCCTGAGCGCTGGTATCGCTAGTGCACCAAACTGACCAATCACAGAGCTTTCCTGAATTTTATGTTACATTAAGTTGATAATTTAAAACGCGAAATCGGATTATTTTTACTTTAAAATTAAATTAATTGACTAATATAATTTCAAAGTTTATTTATATTTAATTTTACTACGGTTTCGTATTTTTCCGGTCACTTGGAGATTGAAGTGAAATTAGTGGCAGAAATTTTCCCTGTGCCAAGCTCTCCCATAAGAAAACGTATTTTCTTTCTAACCTGTAGTAGAATTAACCTTACTTTCGCTTTCGTGCTGTACCAAGATGGAGTCAATAACAATTGAGGTCGAGTAAGTCACGGCAGCGTTGCCAGATGCAACTGTCCACCGTTGTCATATCTCGCGTTGTTACTCTGCCATGCGAACGATGATTACCACGTGCGCTTGTATTTATTATGTTTACTTGTAATTTAAAAAATAATAATTTTGCGCGTTATGTTGATGGTTGTTGCTTGTGAATCTCTCGTATCTACAAACGTGCTCATGACGATACCACTCGTAAATACCGAACATTTATATATTAAACTGCATACACAAATTGACGGTGCATTACAAAACACTCGTAATTACGAACGTCTCGTAATATCCCGTACTCGTAGTAATGCGATTCCACTGTATTTTGATATGCTGTCAAATTATACAGATGATGTTGGTAGTAAAACAGTGAATGTGAAGACATCTGGCAATGTGAAGATGAGGGTAACTGTAATGCTTAAGGCCCGGCTACAACAAATGTCGCGTTAAACGATAAACGCAATGTGTTACAGTAACGATACCAGCGCGTCTACAACTGACGCCAATAGTAGAAAAGTGTCGTTAGACAAGCGTTGCCAACCTTGAGCAATGTCAGGATCGTATATTTTTCTCAAAAAAATCGTACAAACCACTTCATGGATCGTACATTTTTAAGAACATGCGGGAAAAGTTTTAAGGGAGGAGTTCACGTAAAATTTTACTCGTTTTTTATTATTTTTGTATATTTATACAATATATGATTTTTTTACAGCCATGGGCATTTTTAGCTTCCATAGTGTTGTTTAATGACATATCAAAGTCCAAAATTGCTTAAAATAATTTTATGCTAGAAAGGAAAACCGACTGACTTGCTTACAAGAAATAATTAACACTAAAGAACAGTGTTACGGACATCAAAACATGCATAAAAACGGTTTTTTATTTAATGATTTTTATTTTTAATTTTTTAGTCTACTAGCAATTGAGTTTTTAGACCCCATCATAGTGTTACACCCATCAGCTGCAAAACCTATAATATTGTTTTCAGAAATATCAAAATCAGAAAATGATTGCATTAACTTAGAAAACAGGTGTTAACCAGTTGCACCCTAATTGTCTGTATCATATTTACCTTGTTCGGAAATTTCACAAAGATTCCAAAATTTACTTTCTATTTTATTGGTTGAATCGTGAAAGTACCAAACGCCAACACACAATTTTTACCGATCCTACATCGGTCGATTCTTCTGTCAAAACACTAAACTTTTTGTTTTTGAGTTTCTCCATTAGTTTACTTTTATGGCTTTTTGCAATTACTGTACATTGGCAACAATATTTTTATATTTTGTCCTATGTAAATGGATTTCCTCAGCTATTTTGGAATCTGGGAAGCAAGCTTTCACAACACCCTCTAAATGATCAATTACATGAAAGGGTAGGTTATGCTCTGCAATGAAACCTGCTAATTTAATTTCTGCTACATGGGCTGGCATATTTGATTGCGTTTCTGGTTGTTAAGGAAAGTAACACAAAATAGATTTACTCTTATCAGAAATGACAATCTTTTTCAGGTGACTATCACTTTTTTGTGTATTTTATGCAACTTAGTTCACTTACAAATGTAACATTACAAACCCTGCATCTGGCCCTTTTCGGAATTTGTTTCATCCCTACACAGCCACACCTTAAATTCTTCGATTGATTCCCACTCCTTTCTGTATTTCTGTGTTCGCCTTTTGTATTTGACAACAGTACCCGTTTTATTTTTCTTCAGTGTACTCGGCCCACTCTCACTGTCTTCAGATTCCATGTTGGTAGAGTAGGATACTAGCTTATCGTATAATTAGCCGCATATACATAACGGAAAGAAAAAATTATTACATGCGCACCACACGCACAAGCCCGTACCCGTTAGCCAAAGCAGTCAATTTTAAACTAGAGTGGTGCGGTAGCGGTGCTAGCAAATACTGTAGGGGCTTTTTGTGCTAGCTTGAACTTATCAGAATGGGACTAACAAGCCGAGCACATGTGGCTTCGAGGCTTCCCTGCCCAGCTTTTTGTGAACAGAGCAACTTCATATCAGTAGGGGAGGGGACCACAGACTTATAGATGACTCAGAGAGACAGAACAGATAAAGAAAGGCGATATAGTAGTAACACTGCTGCCTGTTCTGTCAATACAGCAGTTTCGTATCAGCAGATGACCATGAACAGTGCTGAGTAGAGAAAAAAGAAAGAGCTAACGATCATACAAAGGGCGTATGATCCTACATTAGGATCGTAGATTGTATGGAACACTAAATTACCGTATTTGTACGATCAGGATCATACGGTTGGCAACGCTGCGTTAGATGAGAAACGGGATGTTTTCTTCCTTGCTACGTTAATTTTATACGCTACTGTTGGTCATACTGAACAGGATACAGCTGTTATTTTGTGTTTATTTACGCCCGTGTTTACGCATATAATTACGCTCGCAATCATCAATGAATCTTGCTGATGTGTGGGATATTCTGAATTATTTAAGTGTTTGAAGAAATAAAATCCAATAAGAGTGAAATACCACTTAAAGATAATTCCGTCAGGTTTTTTTTTGTTTGTTTTTAATTTCCGTCACATTTAATTAGCTGACGTTTCAGTTTAATTGCCACTAAATGGTTACGATTCACTAGTTATTGTTTGGTTAATTTGAATAAAAACTTAAAATGTCCGTGTTTACAAATGTGTTATTTACATTTGTCTCGTAATTTCTTTTCCTTTTAACATATTGTCACTTAATTATTTAGGCCTAATTGGGTACATATTTATTTCATGTAAGCCTAACATAATCCTCTGAGCAACTCTGCTCTACATTTTATCCTGGATCTGGAAGGGTGTTGTCCAGTAATGTTTCAGACAAATAGGCCTACAGCTCGAAAGAGTTATGTTTATAAATATTAAATTAGGTGCATGAAAAATGTTACGTTCCTTCGTCTGCAGCTGGTGATAGAATATCACAAATGGGATTTCGTGGAGAATTTTACACCACATTGTTGGAAAATACGTGTCCTCGAAACCAAGTCAAGACTCTCAATCAAATTACAAACTTTTCTATACATAAATAAAATCAATGTATATCATTTGTAACGTCCCGACCACAGACGCGACACAAAAATAATGTAACTTGGGTTTTGTTTTTGAAAAACGAAACAATCTGCTTGTCTGGCAGTTTCATCGAAATGCTAAAAATATATTCATTTTATGAAATATACAACACATAATTTCAATAATAAAATGTTAACATTCGAACGTCAGACTTGTAGTTGCTAAGAAATGGTGTATTTGAGCGTGTTGTTAACGCCGGCAATGTTTACTTTTTCGCCTCCCGTATTTCCTGTATACCTACGGAGTCATTTAGATACTTCAAATGCAGAAATTTAAGCACAATTTGACTTGCACAGTCTATGACGTAGAATCCGTTGATTGGTTGGCGGCAAACGTTAAACGCTAAAACTTGGAAGTTCGCCATCTTTTACCGCGTTGCGTTTAGCGCGATGCGCCGGAATAACGCGCAACGCACGTTGTAGCCATCGGCGTTAGCGTACATATACTCATCTCCTGTTGTAACGTATTACTGTACCGCGACATCTATTGTAGCCGGGCCTTACTACTGTACAGTGTTATCTGATGGTAGAAAATTGACCCCTTTCGTCATTCTTAACCATAAAACGATGCCAAAAGAAAAATTGCCTACTGGGTTGATTGTGAGATGTCAAGAAAAGGGTTGGACGATAAGTGAATTATTGCAATACTGGGGTTGAAGGTAGTTTGGGACAGTAGGCCTGGGACACTTTTAAAGAAGAGAGGAATGTTAGTGTTGAATGCATTCAAAAGGCATTTAACACCAGAGGTGAAGTCATGCATTCAAGGTACGAATACAGACCTTATCATTATTCCTGGAGGCCTGACATCAAAGCTACAGGTTTTAGACGTTTTCGTCAACCAGCCATTTACGGACCATTTAAAACTGCTGTATTCTGAATGGCTATTGGCAGGCAACCGTGCACTTACACCAACAGGCAAAATAAAGAAACCAAGTGTGGCAGTCTTGTGTCACTGGATTAAGGCTGCATGGGGGACAATCTCATCTGATGTTATAATCAAAGGCTTCAAGAAATGTTGTATTTCTGATGCAATGGATGGCAGTGAAGATAGTATCTTGTGGGAAGAAGTTGCAGTGGAAGCTGAGGACAGTGACTGCAGTGAAGACGATAACAACAGTGAAGACTGAAGATAAGCATAATGAAATTTTTCAGGGATGCCAACCAATTACCAACATTATATTTATTATTGTTTGTACATAAACTGTGAGTATAGTATTTTGATAGTCGTGGTTGAAATCCTTTTTTAACATTCGTACAGTAGAACCCCGAAGTAACGAAATGCCACGGAACCCGAAAATGTTTACTCTAAATCAATGTTTCGTTAAATCCGACTTCATATTTTTCACCCCCCACCCCAAAAATAAAGTTAAATCCTCTGGTATGTTAAGTTGGAATTTAAGGTAATTTTAAAAAAAGTCTATTGGCTCAAAATAATAACTAAAATGCATTTACTGTCAACAGGTAAGCCACAGCCGCAAAAAGAAAAAATCTGCGAAAAAATGTCAAAAACTTTTAGTGGAATGCTTGACTCGCGTATGGTGACTTGGTCTAGCTATGTGCGCCATCAACACGTGAGAATTGACTAACACTGTTGAGCCGTCAATTTTTCAGTCTCTTTCCCGCCCGCTCCACCAACAAAATTCAGTAAACTCCCATTAAAAATAGGAAGAAAAAATGCAATGAAAACTGAATTAAACATTTGCGAGAGAACTGTAAAATAATAATTAAATATGCCCAGTGGCGGCCATTATAATTTGCAGGCAGCCGCGCCCATGATAGTCTGCTCGCTAAAAATACTTTGCACTCAAGTGTTTAGCATCGGAGAAACACATTATTTACGTTTACAGTAGTAAATTCGTTATAAAAAGTCTGCATAAATAATATTACAGCAAAACCTCTTTATAACGACCCCTCACGGTTCCCGAGATTAGGGTCGTTATAGAGAGGTGGTCGTTGTAATATTTCAGACCCACTTGGATCCTCTATATGTCAAAATAGTCCGTTTTCGCATTAAGTCCATGTTCAGTCATCTTAAGCAATAATAAATCTTACATTTAAACTTAGCTATAAACAAAATTTATGACCAGGCATCTTTTAGTATTCTACTGTCGGGGCTTTTCTTTTACACCGTGAACGCTTAGAAAGTCATGCGCTGTGAGGTTACGTGCTGTGTCACAGCTTGCTTGTTATCAGCAAGCCGCTCGGCCGGCCGGGAGGATAGACCATGATGTAGGGGGGAGGGGTGAGTGCCGGAGATGGCTGCGCGTGCATGCACTGATCAATACCACAGCCACAGCAGATGTCCTCTTCAGCACGTCAGCTTGTTCTGCCTTGAGACCTACTGAAAGATAACCACGGGCGTGCACTGTGACTTAACGTTATCGCTCAGTTAAAATATTAAAGTTACATGTAAATGTGTAAAATATTTTGTTCAGGACAAAGAAAATGTAGCGACATGGTCCCCACTCTACTAAAAGTGTACTATTAATTAGTTAACAGCATAGTCGTAGCGGTTGTACAAGCAAACGTTTAAATTTATTAAAGAGTACACAAGTAAAAAAAAAAATCCTGAGAAAACTACAAGTAGGCCTACACTAGTATAAAACTTACCAGATATAATATCCAACAAACATGATAAATTAGGCAGATCATTTGTTTACTATTATCACTGCGTTGACAGGACACTAAACAAACTCACAATAAGAGAAAGTCTGCTACATTAAAGGGCCAAACAATTGTTTCCTATTTTTTTAAAAAAAGTCCTCTGCTTACAGGCCAGTTTTGTGCTCTAAGCTGGCCAAACCATTCCAGCACAGCTTCCTCCAAATTGCAGTGCATTGTACGCCTTAGTTGTTTTACGTTTGCATTGCATCCTTCCTTCTGCACTGCATTTACGATCTCGTTCCTCATTTTTAATAAGATAGTAAACAATGTTGATTTCGGGATGCCGAACTCCCGCGCAATCTCTGACTTCGTCTTCTGTGTCGATTCCACTTACTTGATTATTTCGTACTTCTTCATAAGCGACAAGCCGACTCGCTTTCCACTCATTATGGAAATATCGAAAGTCCGTATGAAGTTTTAAAAAATGTATGGGTCGTCAACAATCGTTTACAGAATCAAGCCTAATAATCGTAACCAAATCGAAAGCCAAAAGAACTGCGTGGGTCATCAATAATCGTTCACAAACTCAAACCAAATAAATTACCAAATTGAAATCGTGAAAAGCAAGGGGTAATAAGTCGTCATAAATCGTAAAAAACCGAGAGAAATCCAAAAGTCGCGCAGTAAAGTTGATATAATAGAGCAAACAGAGAGCGTGTAGCGTATCTAACAGCAAGCAAGAGTGCACTGGCACGTGAACAAAGGTGGAGAATGCCGAGCAAGCGCGTCAGGTATTCACGTGAGGGGAAAGGAAGATAAAGAGTACCATTATGGCAGGAAGAGGGGAAGGATGAGTTACCGCTTGCCGTGTGGAGTACAGTTCTCGCTACTAGAAACGCATTGCGGTGCACAAAAACCATTTTTTTTTGCAGATTTCCTTGAAATTTGAAATTTAAAAAAAATAAAAATCACGGTTTCCCAAAAACGGGTTGTTTTAGACAGGTGGTCGTTAAAAAATGGGTCGTTATAAAGAGGTTTTACTGTATGTATATTTCCTCATAAATTTGCTGGTTTTATTATAGGACGTGAGAGTAAAAAATCATCCTGTACGCCACTGCAGTCTATCGGTAATAGAATTAATCAATAGAGCACGCTGTACTGCAGCGCATCCTAACGGAGACATGAAGCATTATCTGTGAATTGGTTCCGCGCGCTGTCCACCGCCGTGCTGTAGAGATTGGGTACCTAGAAGCTCGTTCACTCGCCAGCCACTAGGATGAGGATCTAGGCGCACGCTTGTTATGCAACACATCATCGCTCGCTTGGCCGCACCTGTGCGTTTCTCTTGAACCCCCAGATTGGTTTTCAAACGACCACCCAACCTCTGCAACAAACTAGTCCGTTCAAAACTGCCACCAACTGCAACTTCCAGCAAAACAGTTAACCCCAGAGGCTCCTACCCCTGCAACAGTTCTTGCTGTGGTTCCTGCACCATTCATCAGCCATCTACCCACTTTAACAGCAGACTGACAAACCACACATGTCCCATCCAAGGTAGCTACAACTGTGCTACAACAAACCTGATATACCAGCTCCAATGTAAACACTGTGATGCAGCAGAGTACATAGGTCAAACCACCAACACTCTTAAGGCAGAGAAAGAATGGTCACCGAGCTGACACAAAGCAAGCCCTAGCTGGACGAAACATCTGCCCACAAGAAAAGCCAGTTGCAGCTAATGCAGTTTCCCACAACAAAGACCGATTCCTGCTACAGTACCAGAATTGTGTAATCCTTGCTATAGTTCACAGCTCCGATGCTGGGAACTGGCCCACCAATATATCACAAAATCAAGACAACCACCAGGCCTCAATATCAGAAAACTCACTTTTCCTCCCCCTTATTTAGTGCAAGCCATCACAACCAGACCTACATTACTGCCCCATGTTTGAAATTCCCGCCGTGCTTAGTTCGCCTTCCGGCCGCTAGGCTTGCAGGGAACAGAGCACACACTGCTGCAGGAATGCAGTGTGCCATGTCTCGCTGCCCGAGGAAGCCTGTTCAATGCTGGCAAAACGTCACGACCGTGCTTCCGCGCAAAAATGTGTATCGTCCCTTCGTGCGCGCGCCCGTGTGTGTGTACCTATTTACAAGTATCAACTGTAAGTACTTGTACTTCTGTCTTGTTATATTAGTTTGTTAGCCTAGCGGCCTATTTCCCGCCATTCTTAGGTTCATTGTGACGCCCCACCGCTATGTTATTTAATATGACGCTCGCCTCCCGAGCTTGTCCCTTTTGAGGTTAGGCCTCACTAGTGCACCTCAGGTCTCACTTGTATTAATGTAATTTTCCGATGCCATATTTTGTAGACGTAAGAAGGGCTGTAATATTGTTGTACTCACCTGATGTCATAATAACGTCCCGAGACGGGAAAAACTAAGGTTATAAATATGTGCCACGTGTTTTGTAAATAATAAACACAGTTGCCAATGCCAGGACTGAAATACGGCAAAGAAACGTAAAATAATAATAGACACGTTTTTAAGTGCATAAAAGGGTTCTGTAAATAATTGAAGTGTGTATTGGATTTTAAAAGTGTAAACGTAATGTTATTTTAATTTTCACGGCATCGTAATTGTAATTTTGAGACCTGCAGGGAAGTTAAGCGCCATATTTCCCGATCACGTGTTTTGCTTCTAAGAAATGCGTGGGTGTTAGGATGGCGACCCTGCAGCAGCAGACATCCCTTCCACCGCCACTGCCATCTTACCACCCACTTAACAGGACTTTTTCCCTCCCAGACCCCCTAACTCCGGGTATATAAGGGGCTCGCTGGCCCCAGGTTCTTCAGAGTATGCTGGCAGCTCTCTGGGCTCCCGACTCTCGGCACACTACACACTCTACACCTTCCCACCTTAGGGGCTAGCTTCTTGCAAAGGGAGCCCCCCGAATCTCCGGAGCTGGCTTCTTGACTAAGGGAGCCCTCCACTCTACCAAGGTGACTTCTTGCCTAAGGGAGTCCCTCAACCAACCTCGAGGCGATTTCTTGCAAAGGGAAACCCTCACCCCCTACCGAGGTGACTTCTTGCCTAAGGGAGTCCCTCACCTATCCTAGAGGCGATTTCTTGCAAAGGGAAACCCTCCACCCCCTGCCAAGGTGACTTCTTGCCTAACGGAGTCCCTCACCTCTCTTACCTATACACTACTAGGGCAGTGCCGAGGAAAAGGACAAAAGGGACGCTGTCACACATTTCTCCCGCGTCGCGGTCTAAAAGGGAACATACCCTACAGTACGCTCTAGCCACCACGCGGTGCGCTACCACCGGAAGTATCGTGATATCTATGATTTTTGTGGAAATACCACGTGTATCGGGGCGCGTAATTATAAAGTATCCGTAAATTATCAACCAGCATCCGAGTATATGGACCAGTGTATGTTTAATTAAGAGCCATTACGTAATTCAGTGTATAATTTGTGCCATAAAGACTTGTGTATAGTGCGTGTAACTCGTGTGCAATTTGGGGATACAATATCCGAATATTCTCCGTCATTGTTATTTTATCTTTCCGCTAAATGAGTAACACCCAGGAGGTATTAGAGATACATATTAGTGCTAGCGATATCAGTGCTCTACACGAGCCTAGAGAGAGGGCCGCCCTTGAAAGGCGACAACAACTCAGGACACCCATTTCAAACCCACGTTTGATACCTTCCCCTCAGAAGGTACCCGGGCCGCAATTATCATTCGAGGATTTCTGCCGTGAGCAACACCGCGCACTCACGCGCCCCAGCACAAACAAACAGAATTTGCCTCCTAGGAAGCGTCGCCCACGCAAGCGCAACAAACATTGCCTCAGCCGGATATTCCGTCGCATGACCCGCAAGCCACCGGCGCTCGTGAGTCCCATCAAGACTCTGCCCCGAGACGCCCCTCCTGCGCACAGACGCGTACAGCAACTTATGAACGAGGCCAGACAGGACCCTAAACCCCTGAGCGAACGGAAGCAACGATTGCTGAGGGAGTTATTTTAAATACCAGGTGAGTGAATTATAAACCTGACCCAATTAAGTGAGGCACTCCGCCCCCTTCTGTACGATCCGAGCGTGGCTCCCCTAAGCTCACTCACTGAGGCACGCCTCGGGCCGAAACCCGCGATCTCCGAGGGACACAGCCCGTCTTAGCCGGCACAGGCTTCCTCTTACACTCTCCCTCAGAGACGACCTACCACAAAACACAGAAGGGCTGCGTCGAGTCAATTGGAACTATTTTCATTACTAAAAACAGCCCCAGCCTGGGCTGTGCCAAAAGTCAGGATGAAAACTGACTAAGAAGCACGCCATGCCTGCCTTATACTGTACATGTACCCGCACGCTGGCCTGGAGTGAACGAGAAAGCGATGTGAGCAATTGCTGGGCGGCGCCCTATTGCAGGGGAGGCAATGTATGGGCAGGAAGCACGCCATCCACAAGGGATGGCTGGAACACCTGTCCTACTGGACGAGCTGCACAATGGGTTGCGTTAGCAGCGCTCACTTAGGGGCAGCCCTTCTGGTGACCCATGCAATGTGTAGACAAAGGTGGAGAGAGAAAAAGGAAGGACAGTGCCCAGTCAGGTCATAAGGAGACAGTAAGGAACTATGTGATTGTGACAAATCAGCATCTTGGGTTACCAGGCGAACAAGCATCAGGTACCAAGTCGACTCAGTACAGTGGTGACATCACAAACTAACACAGATAGTGCTTTGTGTCCCCCTCAGAAGGCCGAGAAGAGTGTGTGGTGTCAAGTGTTTTTTTGTCACATTCCGTGATAAAGCCAGAATATCTAACCAACATACATACATACATACATACATACATACATACATACAGTAGAACGCAGATTTAAACTAAATGCCACGGGACCCGAAAATGTTTACTCTAAGTAAATTTTCGTTAAATCCGACTCCATATTTGTTGTGTGGACTGGTTATATAGATGTTCGTTCACTCGCCAGCCGCTAGGATGAGGAACTAGGCGCGCAATTATTACGCAACAATAAGTCACTCCCGCTCGCTCGACCTTGCTGGCGCGTGCTTATCTCAAGCCACTCCTATGGCTAAAATTATTTTTTTTATTAATGACGTACGCTTATCTGTGGAGAAATAAGTATAAACTGCAGCCAGTGCTAGTATTTTTAATAGACATAGATTACAATTAATATTCCATTTTATCAAGTCGCTTAGTTATTTAATACAGTGAAACCTCTTTAATACAAACCTGAAGGGACCAAAATTTTTGCTGTTTGTAATACAGTAATGAGGTTTGTATTATCAGGTGTTGGCCAAAACCTTAAAAAGTTTCTAAAATTTTTATACAGTGAACCCTCGATAACTCGGACATCGATGTCCCGGACTTCAGATAACTCTGACAGAATTTCGAAAAACAAAATTAATTTTAATTAAATTATTTTTTGGTCAAAAGTCATAAGAAAATTGTGTCTGCCTCATTTAAATCCATCACGTTTTATTTAAAAACAGTATTAAGCTTTAAAAGCAGTTGTTCATCACTACGTAGCCTTTAATAATCCAACCGTAAAATATCTGGCTAGTTCCGTGTGGTTAAATGTTGCTGGCGAGGCGCGCGAGTGGAAATGCAACTCAGCAGTCAGGCCTCCCTTCTTTATCTCTCCTCCCACTTCGCCGCGCGGGCCACACACGCACGTGCGTCTTAAATAAACATTTCAGTATGATGCTGGTGAATTGGACGGTAACTACAAGTCACAATGGCACCAAAAGGGGAATTTATTTTATTCTGGTATGTGCGATAAATTCAAGATTGCAAAACAATTTGTTCCGGACATCTAATAAAAAAAATTAAAAGCCATTGGTTTGCATTGCAATGTAGGCAAGGTGGTGAGAGGGTTTTACGGCCCTGAAACGACATCTTACAAGCCGATGAGGGTGATGTGAGGTGAAAGAACAACACAACATCCATGCCCGAGCAAGTATTCGAACCCAGGACCTCTCGCACCATAAACTGGCACCTAACCCAATACGAAAGAGGCCGGTGCGGGGGAAAAAAAAACAGGGCTTAATAAATTATAACAAAAAGGGAGGGGGCAGAAAGAGGCTTTTGCCCCGGGCCGTGCATTCTAAAGGGCCTCGCTTTTGAAAAAGTTAAATGGTTAAGATGAATGGGCTTTTATTGAGTTCCCGTTAATGTTGAGGTATCTGTGAAATTTATTTTAAGTGTAAAGTGTGTGTAAAGACGTCACTGATCTATGACGACGCAGCCAAGGTAAGATAGTATGGAGGGAGGCCTACAAGCGCATATTATCACTTCAACCACGGCCGTGACATCAACTACGGTAAAAAAAAAAAAGGAGGAAAGGTAGACTGAGATTTATGTTTCTTCTGCCTCGCATTCTGACAAAGTGGCCCTGGGGAAAAAAAAAAAAAAAACAATTTCTCGTAGGGAACTAGCAGCTGGCTGCAGACACTGTAACATGCTGATGTAGAGCAATTTTTCACGTAAACATCTCGTGAGTTGCATGTGGTCACGTGCGGTGTTTTTACTACTGTTGAGACTGTACCTGTTGACCTTGACTACTTCCGCTCGCTTTCTACCACCCTAGCTTATCTCACACACACAGGCGCACGCACAGACTGTCGCCAGCCAGACGAGAGAAGGGGGTGAGAACTTTTATTGTGTGGTCGAAGGGTACCTTGCAGGGGCGTCATTTCAGGTTTTTCTAAGGGTGGGGGGCAAGATTTTGTTTTCAGATGATAGTGACCTTGTTGCATCTTTTTTATTAATTAAGCATGTATAAATTAGATACTTTAATAATAAAACTTCAGTTTTATGTCTTTAAGTTAGCATTATTTACATTTAAAAATACAAAAAATACATTTATACACAAAATTTCCAAATCCCCCCCCCCTGTAGCCCCAAATGACGCCCCTGGTGCTTTGGTGCCAACTTCTAGCACAGATAAAAAAAGATCAGCCAGAAGTAGCATAAAAAATAAATAAAAAAGAATCTGCCATCCAGGTTGATTGACATGCTTTCTTTTATAGTTCTCCCGTTACAGCGATAATTTCCCCACTACCCCCTCCTGTAAACTGATACGTACACAGCAGTATATATTGCCGCTTCTTTTGCTTGTAGAAATGATAGCGTACTGGTTTCCTCACGTTTTTTGTGATTAATGACTGATTACTCCTCCTCCCCGGACGCCCCTCGATAACACGGAGAAATCATAACTCGGACAGCTTCTCCCCCCTTTTAGTCCGAGTTATCGAGGGTTCACTGTAATTTTGTTTATCTGCTCAAAACTCACATTCTTATCATCACAATGGCCTGTTTTAACTAGAGGACTTTATATTACACTGATTTACATATAAAGAAAAATTTTATGGAACATTAAAGTTATTATTTAATTTCTGTCCTCATCCCAAGAGGAACAAAAACCACTTTGTATTAATGAGAACTTTGTATTATCAGGGTTTGTATTAATGAGGTATGACTGTAGATTCTTTTGTTATGTTTGAAGGTTCCCAAAATTCCTTTCGTTAAATCGCTGTTTTCATTATTCCAGAGTTTGTTAAATCGGTGCTCTACTGTAATTATGTTAATTTTTTATTTAAACATAAACAATACCATGTCTAAAAATGCTTGAAATTATTTTACTGTTGTGGTTAGGCAAATTGTTAAATCAGTTTTCATTGCGATATTTTTTTTAAAATTGTTCACTAGGAATTTCTAAATTAAATTTTGTCGGGGAAGCTGGGTATAGAGACAAAGAAATGGCACAGCACTGTTATTCATAACTTCTCACATGTACTTGCCCAAGGATTTAACTTAATATTTTTAACCCTCCAAAAGAAGGAAAAAAGTCTGATTTAACAAAACATTGTTTTTGAGTAAACATTTTCGAGCCCAAGTAATTTTGTTAAATGTGGGTTCTACTGTTATGAAAAGACGAGGCGCGAGAAGAAAACAAACCCATTCAGTTAACCATGACTATAGTCTGTTCACTGAAACTGAGCACTTCATACATCTATCCAAAACTGAATTTTATTGGGGCCATAGATATTGAGTTTTGAAAATGGTGAAACATTTTCTTTGGTTTTTAGAACATATATTCTCTGCTCTGCATATTTAAAGCCTACTGAACCAACACAAAAAGTAATTAATTTTTTTATTTACATTAGTAGTGAAATGGTTTTAGCTTATAAGGATATTAATTTACTTATTCAGATGTTCAAAAATAGGAATAATCAATGTAAAATAGAAATATGCCTGACCAATCCGTTCTTCACTAAGACAATATTTAGGTGTTTATTTTATGAATGGTTATTTACTACGAAAACTTGCAGTCACTACACAATGGTATACCTTGATATATTACAAGTGTAAATCCACAAAAATAATGACCTTTTATTTTATACACTTTTATTACTGAAAGCATAAGATATTTGTCCCAATAATACAGAATTTTGTCAGCATTTCTTTCTTTAAAAAACTTAACATATTGTGGTACAAGTACAGCCCAACGTGGAAGCAAGAATCAACCAAAACTTTACACAAAGAAAATGGAAGCTGATTAATGTGATGTAGAAAGTGTGGCATGAACCCGAAATATATTTCGGCACTACATGTAGTTAGTTGATGCACGAGTTCAAACGAGTGAAGACCAAACAGTACTAATTGCTTAAAAAGTTTCAATTTTTGTTGAATGCATGAATAACATCAAGCTTCCAATTTTCTTTCCAATCCAGAGAATAACTTTCCATAACAGTTCTTCGGAGTGTCCATATATTATCTTTTCCCTACCAACTATTTATTTTTAAACTGACTAGGTCTACTATGTATAATTTATCAATTTTAATTTTCTCTCTGAAAGTTCTTAAAAATACATAACTTTATCATATATTATAATTCTGTAGACAACTGAACGGTGGACGTGCATCGCAGATTTCATGGCCACATCCAGACAAGCGATGCATATGCGGTTAACAGTTCATAGTCTTTCTATGGCGACAAATAAGCTTTGTAGTAAAAATGTTTCTCCACAATTCGCCTAAACATTCAACGCACAGTGATAAAGTACACACACAGCAACCATCTATTGACATCACATCTTCAAAAATAATCACATTAAAAATAATATTTCAATGTAAAATAAAAAGGACAGAAAATAAAAAAAACTCTGAATACATAATTAAATTGTACATTTGCTTATAAAGAACTTTTGCTATATTAAAAAAATACATTTCAGAAAACAAAACTACATGCCTATAAACAAGGTGTTACTTATATTTTTAGCAAACAATTTACTGTACATATATACGTACACATTTGAATCCACTTAAAAATGACAATATTTAACAAATCAGCAGTTTCATCCTTTAAGTCGCAGCGTACTTTCGCCAAGGAAGAAAATATTGCTTAACTTTTAAACATATGCACACTTAAAAAACAATCAGCATGAAGCAGTTTTTGTTCCATAGTAGGTTTACAATCAAGTATAACTTATAACAGTAGCAACCATTAAGCAATTAAAATTATTTCTTATATAAGCTGCTTTACTTACAGCATAAATTCAGTGCACAATGGGCACTTTAAAGAAACACACTTAAAAAGTACAGTTCACATGATTGCACTAATTATTTCTACAACTCCGAAATAAATCGTTTGGTCTGGCAGTAATATAATACAACTTAATTCACTCTGGCTCCAAGACGTTTCTTTGCATGTTCCTTGAACCACACACACACACCAGGAAAAGTTAAAAATACAGCCACAATTCTTCCTTTTAGAGCCAAAAAGATATTGTGAATAGGTATTTTGAAGTGTGTCAAGTCTGGAGAAAATGAGCCTTCTCCCCTTCAGGCAACCAGTAGTACAGATGCTTGCAGGCAATAAATATTAAGGTGTCGAAATATTTCAAAACCATATGAGATGTATTTAAATAACGCACGAATGAAACAGGTGCCTGATGGGTGTGAACGACTTTTCCCACAGCGCACTGAAGTGCTGACTTGCGGCAAATTCTTGTCGCTGGATTGGTGCTTCTTCTAGAGAGCTGCTCATCACCAACGAAACAACTGAGCCTCGTGTGGCTTCACACAATTAGCTGCCGGGAGAAAAAAAAATATTAATCCTAAATAACCAATCCATTACATTATTTAACACTAACAGGTCACTTTTAAACAAGTTAATTAATAAATGCAGGTCACAAAGTCAGGTTGCATAAATACGTAAATACTGTAATTACAGCCAACAAATTGAACACTACACTTCACTTGCTTTACTGCTGCTACTGCAGGGTGTCCAGCCAGATAATTCCTATTTACCATTTATTTATGTACCTATTCTTCCTCAGAATTCCCGTTACATTTTCCCATATGACTATTTTTCTCGTGTGGAGCAACTAAAACTACAGGTGCTGTAGAGGAAATACTCTTGTGCATTGTGTTACACTGCAAAAATATTACAAGTGCTGCATGTACATGAAAATATACCGACTAGCTTGCATGTTCACTGCTTGTGCGCATTTCTTTAGCTGTATCTAAGCTTAGTATTTACAGTGTGTTGGTTTTGAAAGTGAGTTGGCATCTCTAGACGCTGTGTTATTCTTTATTTCTTTCAGTGGCTCTTTCAATTGTGTCAAGAAAAGAATATGGTAAAACATCCTACAACAACATTATCTAATTGGGAGAAAACCAATCTGTGGATACGACCACTGTGACAGCGAATCTCTATATGGTACTCTGCGTAACATGCTCCCTGGTACTTAAATTTACACTGCTTTATAGAGTCATAGTAATGGGGAAAAAAAAGGAAGTGAAGGAAAGAAAGAACAAAATAAACTTTATTGCCAAAAATTTGTTTGTATGACCCTGACAAAACTTAAAACTTTTATCACATACTGTATTTTGCTAATATATATTCCGAGCAAAACAATACACTTAATTGTGCATGAACGACAAATAAAAGTACATACGTACAGTAGAGCCCATATTTAACTTGGGAATAATGAAAACAGCTCTGCGACAAAAGGATTTTTAGGAACCTTCAAAAAATTATGAAACAACTAAGTAACTTTGATAAAATGGAATATAAATTGTAATGTAAACCTATTTATTCTTTCACTGCTACAGTATGTAGTAGATAAGTCTGAAACCACCCACTGATAAGAGAAAAAGAGGAAAAAGAAAATTTTAACTAGTTGAAAATTTTGTCCACAGAAGTGACTAAGCTACGCCAGAGGGGTCGAGCGAGTGATACTGTTGCATAACGAGTGCGTACCGAGATCCTTTGTGACCAGAGAGCATCATGACCTGGTGGTTGGCAGGTGAAAGAGCATTAGGTATCTAATCTATACATAGGGACTTGCAAAAGGTGTGTGTATTTTTTAGTAGGGACTTGCAAAAGGTGTGTGTATTTTTTAGTAAAAAGCAGTGTTATTTTTTTCATGCAGTGATGCAGTTTTAAGTATACCAGAAACTGAAATATCTGTTTTGGGCTAAAGTTTAGGTCGTAATAGATATTAATATTACATACATTTGTTATACTATTTGTGTTTAAACTCAAGCAGCACTACTCAAACAGATTTTTAGAAAAACCAGAAACCAACTCCTGTCTATCCATTTCCTTAAGAGCGGGCACCTTAACCAGCTTAGTCAGCAAAAGTGGACTCGCATCTGTCGCCAGTATATTTTTTGGGTCCAACATAGAGAGAGCCTCAAAGCAAGTAGTGCATGGGTCTGTAGCCATCAAAGTTGTAAGTTTTATTAGTGATTTTGAAGCCACTCTGACAACTGTAGCTTTCACTGATGCTGCTTTGATAGTGTCCATTTTATTTAAAAAGTTATTCGTCAGATCAAAAAACACACTACGATTTATGATTTCTAAGATGCGCTTCAGTTCTGAAAGTTTCCCATGCAGAGCATTAGCATTTGGATAGTGTGAACCTTCTAACTTTGTTAGCAAATCTACCAGACACTTTCCATGTTCTTTTACAAAAATTGCTTGACAGGATACCACACTAACATCTTTTTCATTCATTGAGAAGATGAACAACACAGTAGGATTTTGTGTTGCTTTCACTTCATCAGTTTTACAAAATTTTACTATGAGTGCAAAGTAATCTTGTTCTAATTAAAAGGATAGATTATTTAAGCAGGTATGGCTTGTGCTCTTTATGATGATAGTGAAATACTGTAGTATGTTGATCACGTTGAAACAAACAAAAAAACCTGAAAACCTGACAGTGACACTTGGCTGCAGCAGCTTTGTCTTGCAATCACCCACTAGCCGCAGTTGTCGCGGCGTGCACATCAGGTCGGTGGCCACTGCCTCGCATGATTACATCAAACCAAATAACAGCTAGTCACTGGAAATGACGAGTTGTCAGTAAACGGTACAAGGGATTAACAAGTTCGATTATTAGTGTAAAAATGGCAAATATTTTGCCTAGAGTAAAACAGTACCAGATTTTACACCCAATTTATTTATTAAATGATACACAGACTACAATTATTTGCTGAAATAAACCATTTTTGGTGAAATTAATGTTGAAAATGCATGATGTGAGGTTTACTCAACCAGGTGAAAGTTAAGAAAACGTTACGAAAGTCTGCGATAAATACTTTTGTTGACGAAAACTATGTTAATGTACGTTACGCCACAGTGAAATAAAAGTGGGAATCAATAAGTTAAGCTACTAAATTTTCAAACACCTCGCAATTCAAACGGAAAGTGGTGAGTAACTGAAGCGAAACAAAATCTTCACAAAGCGGCAGTTGCAATTTCGACGTGAAAATTTTTATCACAAACACTTACGATACCCATGCTCTTATTTTTGATGAACTTTCGGATGAATTATTTTCCCCATAAAAGTACAATCACTGTCTTTGTTCTATGCTGTGGTAGGTAATTGTAGTTTTAAATGGTGTCAAGTCTATATAATGTCTGGGTTTCTTAACAGGTTAGTCAAAAAATGACATTGCAATCTAGTCTGTACTGTGATTTGTGCCACTTAACTGAAGTTGTTAACTTCCGACACTGCACAACCCGCCAAGCTGATGGGTCTACTGATAGCTGGGATATATTTTTATTCTTGTCGTTGTCGCTCCTCTGTAACACGGTGCATGGGTTTTTTATAAAAAAAAAAAAAAACAGTTTCATATTTCTCTATTGGTTTTTTTTACAGTCAGTTACACTGCCGATTGAGTTTATGTGCTGCGCGAGGATCAGCCGTGAGATTAGATGGCAACGGTGCTAGTTGTAGCCTGTGCGATACATGCATGAGCGAGCCTGCAGCAGGCGTACATACCTAGAACATGACAACTCCGTAAGCTAACTGGCAACGTCTCTTGCATGATGTCATCTCATCTGGTCTGCATCCCTACTGCTCTTGCACAACCCTCTCCCGGCCGTTTTAGCTAGCTGTGACTCAACCCTCAGCGACAGGTATATCAGGGGGTGGGGAGACAGGAAGGAAGCCGATTTGAGCCATCAATTGCCCATTGCTGTGGCTGTTAGTGAACAAGCCAAACAAGCAGTGAAGGGGCGGCTGGGAGTGGTGTAGCTACATCAGGCAGATGGCAAAAGCCCGCTTCACAGTGTCACGAAACTCGCCCCATGCCCGCTTCACATGATGTCACCATACCGGTATGTTTCTTCTGAAAACATCACAATTTTTCAATGAAAAATTTTGTGATTTTTTGTTGGTTTCTTGAAAAGAACTCATAATAGAGTTCGCACTATTACCGAGCTCACCATTACGGGCTTCCACTGTTTCTTTTCTTCGCATTGTTAATAGCATAAACAGAATATGTATTTTTTATTTGCTATTTATGTCCTCGAAATTTAAGTGTGGAAATTTTCAAACATTATTAAGGACATATTTGGTGCACTAACCTTGCTAAGTATTCATAAAGGCATTCAGTGCCAGATTCTTAGCCGAATATTGTTTTTTGGCCCCAGTGCCATGTGTTGTCAAGTATTGCGGAGTACTGTAACCCTGTCGAGGTCAAAGGTTGACCACCGCATAACCATAGCAGTGAGTAATGCTATTGCTAACCCAGTGTCTAAACGGCAGGAGTGTCTTTGTATTCAAACTGTTTTTACAGCCCAAAGCGACCTGTTTAACTACAGTCGAACCCCGATTATACGGACACTCACGGTTCCTCAAAATACGTCCGTACGACCGAGTTGTCCATACGAACCGATAGGACAAAATTTCGGCTTGGCAGCAAACACCCCCCCCCCCCCCGAGCTACGGCTCGGACATGAGCGAGAATCAGTAAAAGAGGTCTCTGAGGCTACGATCACATTTTCAAGAGACTTATCCGAAAGCAAGTGTTCTTACACATATTATCTTAGTACGCCGAAAAATTCCAAGTAAATTAATACTCCATTTGTGCATAAGCAATAAACCAATAAATAAAACGACGAAAACAAGAACGCAACGTCGCCATTAACTTTACATGCAGCGGGCAATATTTGCCGTGTTTACTTATGCCACTGGAAAATAAGACGTTTAACAGTGTTTCAGGTTGATTAAGAATAATCCTTTCCATAGGATGCTGCAATATAAACAAAATAGTACCCGAAATGTACGTGAATAACTTCTAAACGTAAACGATTATTAACAAGGCATGTTGGTTTCTCTTTACGGACAGTAGTTGTATTCACGTCATTTTTTATATATTAAGTTAACGTTTGTATTGTGCGATAATATATTCTGACTTAAATTATACCTACTTTATTTCTTCAGAAAAGACTACAAAGTCAGTTAAAATGAATGGAAACATGTAGCGCAACGTCTCGTAAAAAAAATATACAACATATGTACGTTTACAAGTTTCTTTTGAGAAAATAAAGTATTTTATCTAACTTCCTATAATAAAACATAGATTAGTGAAATTTTCTAATGCAATTATGAGCAAAATATTGTCCGTAAAACACGAACAAGTTAAATTAATGGTAAATGTCTACAAAAATATACGGCCTCAGCGTAGCATGTATGCCTAAACTTCAAAATAGCGTGTATAAACAGTTCGTGATTATGTTTGACCTATTACGAAATTATATGTAACCGATATAGTTTGACGTGTACACTTTCCACTTCGAAACTGTAGTCAAAATCCAAATTGCAGTCCATGAAGAAAAGCAAAAATCGAAAACGTACAGGTAGCAAGTAATTCCTGAGGATGAATTTGTTCCATTGTGCATGGCGAGGGGGTAGAAGAGAAGGAAAATGGCGGAGATACAATTTACGCTTGTGACGCCCACCCAGTGGCGACATTGGCTGGCAGCGACAGCGATGGGCAGGGCATGAGCTATGATGAGCAACACTTGGCGCATCTTGCCACGCCAGAGAGAGAGAAAGAGATAGAGCAAGCGAGAGAGAAGTGGATGCCGCTCTGAGAAACAGCTGGCGGCAGGTCACTGACCCATCTCGTCTCACACTCTGCGGCTTACGCACCTGCAACGGTGTTTCTTAATGAATTTTTGCAGTTTTTTTCTGCAGTTTTCACACATTTGAGGGTTGAGCTCTTACACCTATATTGCTTAAATATTGCGACTTATACTGACGTTTTAATAGATCTCTGCGACTGATTTTCAATTACTAAATTTTTTTTTTCTATTTTTTTTTTTTTTTACTGTTCGTGAAAATCTGTACGTACGAGCGAACTGTACGTACGAACCGAGTGCCGTACGAGCGGTGTTTTACTGTAGTTTGTATAATTCAGACTTTTGCATTGTTTTCTACAAATTGTAATTGTTCCAAGACTTAATTGTAGACAAGAACCAAAGAAAGTGTTATATTCTTGTAAGGCACCAAATTACTGTAGCTCGTGTTCTTGAACATACACAGCTTGTGAAACCAATCTGCTTTGTTCTTCTTTCATGAGAACACCTCGTGTAATAACCTCCTAAATCCTCTACAGGGCAAGTGACATCCACCTTCTCTTTAATCACATAAAGATTGACCTCCCTGAATTAGCTTGAGTTCTTCCTCGTTAACTCTATTATAGACCAGTCTAGAAGTGAGTGCCACTAAAACCTCTCTTGTTCTAACTCTATATAAAAAAAAAATCTTTAAGTAAAACACTGCTCATACTCCGCAATCTAACCCATAACCACAAATCTCTAGCGCATTGGGGTCTGTATCTCAAAATGTTCCTTGGCATACAAATTATTTATCAGGATGACCATACCTCTTCACACTAGTTCACGAAACTACCAAGACTGAATCATTTGCAATTTTCTTCCATCCTCCAAATGAACATAAGAATAGTTTTTTTTTCCCTATGATGCTATGAAAAGCACAATGGACTAAGAGAGTCTGATTCAACTAGAACTGAAACCTTCAACTTCCAACTTGCTCGAACTCCACATGACTTAATCCTCTACTCACAGACCCTCTTACTTGTGGGTGGTAAAAAAATCTGTGACCCTAGCATTTAACTTCAGTGCCACTCTTATGACATTGATTCTATTTTATGGACATGCAGTCAATATAAACCAATTGAATAAATGGAATCAGAAACTTTTTTACTATATTTCTAATATGTAAACAATTTCTAATGCTAAATATTGTTTCAAAATATATAAGAAGTTCACTTTTACAAGATTTTATGGAATCATGACCCAGTGATGTATCATTAAATCAGTCTTGTAAGTATTAATGTTATCTATTTATTTAAGTTGAGCAAATAATTCTTAAAAGCATTTAGTACAACTTTTCACTCAACTAAACTCCTTTAACTTTTGTAAGGTGAGTGCTCTGTAATTCGACAACCTAAGAAAATTGTCATGTACACAGTTCCTTTATGCCAAAAGTATTTTTTCTAAATAAGTGAATATGGTGACTGATTGATAACTTTTGTATATTTTAATAATACAAACTCATTGAATAAATTAACTCTGTTAGTTCATCTGAAAGTCTTTACAATAGCATGAATGGCAAATTAATCACAAATCATTAGTTCATGTGTCTTTACACTAGTTAAGAGTCGCCTCAGAATGGCCTTTTTTCCTTTCTAACTGTTCCCACAACGAAAGCCCGTGAGCTTGCGCTTCACATCAAGCTAGTTCGAACCATACTTTCTCCACTGACTTTTACAGAAGGTTACATCAGCAGAACAATTACTGTTGTGAATCTGATATCCTAAGAAAACAATATTCCACAGCAAAATAATATTACAAAAGACATATGTTTCTTATTCTGTGCAAACTCCTGAGGTTTGTCCCATTATTCCTTTGGCATTTTATATATAATTTTCTATTCCACCGATTAAATTGGATGTTTACACTTTGAACTAAATATCAGTCTCAAACTCATCAAATTTAATGATTATGGTACTAGAAAATGTGCTCATTGCTATTAACGTGAAAATAATTTTAATGAGATAGTACAAAAATAAAGAAGCAAGAGATTTTGATTAGCGCTTAACATTGCGGTCTTTAGCACTGGTGAGGGGTGATACGATTTGAGTATTGAACAGCACCAGAATGAATGAGCGTGGGAAATTGGAGATCCCCGAGAAAACCCAATGGCCAGCAGCAGCATCATCCAGCACGATTCTGACATGCAAAAATCAGGGGACCGACCCCGCCGGGAATCGAACCCGGATCGCCTTAGTGGGAGGCGAGAAGTTTGACCCCTCGGCCACTGCAAGGAAACGCAATTAAAGGAATGCATGGTAATTGACAAAAGTAGAACTACTAATGCATGAACTGTGGCACTTAAATATTACTTTTTCTTGAGTGTGAAGAAGCTTCTCCTCTTGGGCTCGTCTTTACGGTCGCCTGACGCTGGTAGTGTTTGTGATCGTGACGGACCAGCAGACCCTTCAAGTTCGCACTGTACCACAATACGAGACATCCACTGGTTCATTTCTTCATCATCCTTGGCATGGAACAAATACTCTGCTCCATTTGACAACCTTTACAAAAAAAATTTCCGTTGTTTTAGTTACTGAAGAAGTGTCAAATCACAAGATGAAGAACATGAATGTTGTATGCTTAACATACAAAATCTGAAGGATTAAATCAATACAGGAAAAAAAAATAAATAAATAAAAAAAAGAAGCAATAGTAAAAATAAATTTTGATGCTAACTTCATTAGCAAAATTTAAAGAATTTTTTAAGTTTCAGGTAACTCATTCATGATTTAACAAGTTAAGACTTAAATTAAAAAACCCTGACTCTTAGGATACTAACTTTTAAATTGATCGCACCAGTAGAATTGTTCACATTTACAAAACAAGTTGATCTTTAAACGGCTGAACAGATTTACTTGAATCATAGCTAAGAACACACTCGATCAACTCACCTTTCAAACAAAAAAAAAAAAAATTAAAATCTGTTAATTTGTTTAGGAACTACACTGCCACAGATACGTCCAACTTATAGAACTCCTCTTTTTGTGTAGGGGGTTAAAAATTTATATCTTTCAGTCAGAAAGGTTTGTAGCTTCTGTGGTTTAGAATTTATTTTTTATACTTCCTTTCTCGAAAACTATGGACCATAAATACTTACAAAAACAAATTGAGAAATCCTAGCAAAAAAATTGTAAGACGTTATATTAGTTATAACATTTTAAGAATAAGCATTACACATTTTTGATACATGATGTATTTTTTGTGTCCGACTTATTCAGCGAGCTCTAATTTTTATGCCAACATAATAGCTTTGAAAGTCTATTCCTTGCAACTACAGTAGGACCCAGTTTAACAAGGCCTCGATTTTATGAGGCACAATTTTACGAGGTCATTCTCAGACTCTGTGAAGAATTTTCAGGATGTGATTTTCATCAATGACACAGTAAAAGTTGGTGTTTACAACAGTGTAAAGTCAGCACAAATATCAATCCCTCATTTTTCTGAACCTGTATGGCACCTCCTGCCTACGGACTTGAGGGAGTGTTCTTAAGTTACTGTATTTACCCATATACCACCCGCCCCCATATTGTCAACATACTCTCTTGAAAAAAATTTTTTTTTTTCACTAAACTGTTTGAATTTAATTTACTTTTGCAAAAAAAACGTAGCTAAACTATACCTCAGAAGTTTAGACCTGCACCACATGTCAACATGCTCCCTTGAAGAAAGAAAAGAAAGAAAAAAAAAAGATTCTCTCATTTGTTTGGATTTAATGAACTTTTGCGTAAAAACGTAATGAAATTATACACCAGAAGTATAAATACTACGTAGCACAACGCATGGCATGTTGGAACAAAGATGACAATGGCTGGCTGCACGGAACATGGGCGAACGATCCATGGCAACATATACTGCACTCTATTAGCTACAAGCCGTAACTGAAGAGCGCGCTCAGCCGCGCTGTACTGTGGTGCATTCTGACGGAGACATGAAACATTTTCTCTGTCTCAGCGCTGCTTGTGCATGTGTAGATGCTTGTTCAACGGGCCAAACAGATCTAGTAATTCATCGTCAATTATCATTGTTGTAATATGCAGCCGTTTTTAGAATAAAACAATACACTAAAAATATAAATACAACTTGCCTCACTTTAATTTAGAAAGAATTTTATTTACGTGTGCTTATAAAAAACTGTAACAGTAAAAAAAAAAACTCAATTTTTCACTAACCATGAATGATTGCAACCGTTTAGCACTCATTTTTACTACGTAAACACAACCCCTAGCAGTAAAGCGCTGAATGCGTGTAGGCGATTGGGTTGGTGGTGGTGGCGCTGGTGCTGGCTTGTCACAGCTCGGCACGGCCTGGATTGCTGGAGGTCAGTACGTCCCGAAGGGCGGCCACGGCCCACAAGCTGTACGCACGGCACAGGGCATGGCTGACGGTAACGCCGGTGTGGTGTATATTTGCATCTAATAAGCTACGATCTGATGATATGTATATACTTATATTTCTTTTTTAATAAATGCTTACAGCAGTCTGTTTTGTATGGTAAATCCCATTTTTCCAGGCCTCATTTTTCATCCAAAACCTTGATTTATGTGTATGACCAGCACCCAAGCTTCTCAATTTAGTATTAAAAAAGTGGGTGGTATATGAATAAATACAGTAATTATTAATTTTATTAGTTTCAATGTTTCTACATTATCTTTCCACAATTTATAATTATTTTTTTCTGTTTAAATATTCTAAACTAAAACAAGAACCTAACCTTGTTATGAAAATTATTTAAAGTACTTACCTGGCACCAATCTACATTCCATAAATTGTAAACAACTATTTTATTCTAAATGATACCAGCTAATTAATCCACATTTTTGCTTTCTGAACTTATACCTTAAAATCCTTGTACAAAAACTACAGGTGCGATTTTTCAAATTTTTCTTCAATGAGTGCCTCTTGAAAACTTGTCAATGAAATGTTCCCTTATATTCACATATAAAAATACACCATAATTCCCCCAAATGACTCAGGAAAACAATTTTTTTTACAAGAACCTTTACATAAAATTATGATTAAGAAATGTTTAACAAAACAACTCAACATCAAAATACTTGAATTACGTACTTGACCCTGAAGA
>PNEQ01005013.1:0-24960 GCA_003012365.1 Medauroidea extradentata | reverse complement strand
AAAAAAAAAAAAAAAAAAAAAAAAAGCAAGTTGCTATTCAAGTAATCAACTTGTTTGTGTACTACACTAAAAGATAAAATTCCTAACTAAATTTGTCATATGAAGTTCCGTATCCAAAAATGAAGAAAATGAACAGCTTCTCTGATATGACTGAACATTATCAGATCAATGCTGTGTCATTTCACTTTCAGCTAGGAACATTCAGGTACATGGGACATCACCAGAAATAACACTCAAACATAACTCATTTGGAAAACTTTAACTCAGCACAAATCTTGGTAATTACAAAGAGAAACGTAAATAAAACAGGTAAAACATCATTAAAAATACAATGGAGCCTCATTATAACAACTGCGTGGTTGAGCTGTATGTTTGCAACTGTCCAATTATTTCCCACAACGTGCTATGTGAAGTTAAGGTATGGAGATCAAGTGAGCCAGGGTAGCAAGTATACACACTGATGGTAGAATGGTTTCTGCAATGCGTAGAGATATTGTTGCAAGACGGAACTGACATTGCTGATATACAATGCACTAGTCATGTTTCTCTTAATAAATACTAGGCGGTGACGCCCCGCCTTTACCGTTCACGTTTTTGTGCTCGCCCCCCGAGCTTGTTCCTTTTAAAGTTAGGCCTAAGCAGGCACGACGCCTTCAGGTCCGCACAATCACTGTATTGTACATGTAATTTTTCCTGATGCCTAGAACATATAAATACTGTATTAGTTTAATTATATTACCTTGCTTATGAAAATTACGCCAGAGTGGAAACTACGTGTTTTTGTGACGTATAAATATTTTGCACTGTATGTAAACAAACAAACGAACTATCATGATGGACAAGTTTTTCGTGCGAACTTAAAAACATTAATAATATAAATAGTGAAACGTAAAATAAGCCTAGTGAAATTGTGTGTATTTAATTCTTGTACGTATATTATTTTTCTTTTTACGGCATCGTAATTTTCAAGTGGGACCTGACGGTAAATGTAATTTAAATTTCCCGAGAGTTGAGTGTGTGTTGTTTTGAGAAATATGTGGGTGTACAGGTGGCACGCCTGCTTTAGAGCCGACGGCCACACCCACACCACCATCTTACCACCCATCTAACGCGACTTACTCCCTCCCAGACCCCGTAACTTCGAGTATATTTCCTGTCTCTCAGCACCCCCTGCTTCGGTCAACCCCATACTCCGAGGTGACTTCTTGCAAACTGAGTCCCTCACCCAACCCTGGTAGTCGACTTCTTGCAAATGGAGTCCTGCCGCAACACCAGAGGTGACTTGGAAATGGAGAACTTCACCTTCCTTCACCATACTATTACCCACCTCGCCTGCTGAGAGCCTGGAAGGAGGAGAGACTGACACCCAGCATCCGCGCCACACGTGTAAAAAGAACACACCCTATGTCCTAGTTACCGCATCTTCAGCCACGAGGCACATAGCGGAAGTTGTGTTCAGTTATCTATGGAAAGTTCTGCCGGTCCATGAAGCCGAGATCCCGAGCAGTTACAATATCGCGCAGCATCCGAGTGTGGATCAGTAATCTCAAACGTAAATGCTAGTTACATGTGGTAAATTCACGAGTCAAGAGACTGTTAAATTCTAGTATAGAAAACTGTGATATTTCAAGTATTAAGAGACCTGTGTATTTTAAGTGTTAAGAAATCTGTGAAGCTTCAGCATCCGAGACACAAGTATAAAACTGTGAACAAGTGTTGTACTTTGTGAGGTTATGTGAATACAACTACCTATTTGGAATTTCTGCATTTCATTCAATGTATCAGTGCACGCAACACCCAAGTAAATCCATTCCTCCTGAGATTCAGAGATTGAGGGAGAAAGCAGCTCAAGAGCGACGCCACCAAACACGTGTGCCAGTATAACAACCTAAACTCATTCCATCGCCCACTATAACACAGGAGGGCTCAGCTTTCTTTTATTTCTTTTTGTGAACGTGAACTCCATGCACGCCTAAGTGATACACACTCAGTTAGCAGATTGGTACGACGCATGACCATGAGGTCGTCGCCTATAATCAGCCCGCTAAAAACAATCGCAGCTTTGGCCCCGCCGAGTACAGCAGTTACGTTATGAGGCCAGCCCGAAACCAAACCTCTATCTGACAGGAAGCAGAGGCTGTTGAGGGAACTATTCTGATCAGGTGAGTGACTTAGAAACCTGCCCCAAATAAGTGAGATCCTCCCCCACCTCTCCATGCTGCTAGTGCTCGGCTCCCCTCGGCTTCACTCTCCGAGGCGCGCGCTAAACCGACATACCTCAATCGCCACCTCGCAATATACACCCTACGGGAGAGGGCGGGGTTGAGTCAACGTGATTGAGATGCGTAGCTTATGTTCCATAAACCATAATGTAAGTTTTATGGTTCCATTCACCCATACATCTATAATTGTTATCAGATAGAGCATGAGAATACATATTGATCCATATTCAACAGTAAGGTTTTTAGCGCTGATAAGGGGGGAAAATATGAGGTAGATATGGAGCAGCTCTAACGTAAAGGGATGGAAGAAATTGAATTCCCTTAAAAACCCCTTGACCAACATCATCCGGCACAATACCATATTCAGTGTACCATGGAGAGGAGTAAGGGAATAAAGGAAAAAAGAAGATGGGAGAACATAACTCAAGTATTCTGTTTGTGAAGTCGGCCCATAAGGTGGAGTCTCACCACAGGTGATAAATTTTCCATATATTAGTAGTTTTTTTTATTTAAAATTAAAATATATATAATGCTAACATTATAAAAATGTCTTCAGTGTTTGTCACCAATTTTACATACGCATTACCTGAAGACTCTGAAAAGGGTGAATATATTCAAAAGTAAACATTAAATATGACTAATTGCATAGTCTAAATTGGTCAGATGTCAAGGATCTATGATTTTATAGCAAGGCAATGAATTTTACTAAATCACCACAATAATTATACATTTTTAAATAAGTTTCTTGAAGAAAAAAAAAAACTTGTGATGAACCTCTATAATATGTCATCTACAAGAGTTATTTTGATGGACAGTACATGATCTTGAAGCAATAGTATTGAGAAACTATACAGGAAAATAGCTATAGTTACTCAATTTGTCCATTAAGAATTTGAAAAAAATTGTTTTTACACCTGAAGTACTGGGACTGTGAAACATAACCAACAAATCATTCAGATCACAAAAAATTTAAATTAAAACTTCCAGTTCAAAATTCAGTTAACCTGATTTATGACTGCGTATTTAAATTTAAATGCAATACTATGTGGCATGTTGAAATAATTTCACCCTTAAAACAGCACAGCCTTGTTAATACAAACCTTACAAAGGTTTGTATTTTAATGATGGATTAACAATTTCCTAGACTTTTTCAACTTATTACTATATTACAACCTGCAAAAACTTTGTTCCCTTGATTTTTATTTTAAACAGGCTTCACTGAAAATACATTTTAATACTGTTGAGCAAAGTAACGTAAATACACAAACCTGTTTGTGGCCTTCTTGGTAGTCGACTCCCACTCATGCTTACGAACCAGGAGTCCTTCGAACTGGTCCTCCTCGCCACCTGGGCTTTGACGTTCTGTGTAATATCATTCCGCAAAGATTAAATACAACTCCACACAAATACACATTAACAATATACAGTATAATATACGGCCATACCAAGTAACCAGGCTACATTTTAGTGTGGCATTATCTACTTGCTCCGTTAAAGTTTAATACAAAGGATATGACAAAAATATATTGAAATAGGCATTCTCCATCGGATCAAACCACTGCACACATTCATTCATAAGAACTACATAATATGACCTACACAAATCAAACAAACCAACTACTGTCAGACACAAATAGCTTTATCAAGCACACTGTTCAAGAACGAGATAAAACTCTGTGATGCATTAAATCTAGCAGGCAAGTCTCACACCAACCACGAGACTGCTACAGTACAAATCACGCCACACGACTGACGTTAAAAAGTACAACCCACTTACCCTGCTGGAATGTGTCCGTGACCTACCAAGCCACCTACCTTCACCTCAGGGACAGAGACTCGCACCTCGAACTGCACAGATCACTCACCTGTAGCACGATCGTAGCTTGCCTCATCGTCACTGTGGGCACCTGCACTTCTCGACGCAGGGCTCTTTGGAGGCCCTGAAGACTTCTTCCAGCGGAAGCTCCTGAACGGGGACTTTGAGCGTGAGCGATCTTTCTTGCGGTCCAATGTAGAAGCAGGCGATTCCTTTGCTCCCAACCTTGGAGCTGTTACATTATGCACTGATGCCAATACGAGTCACAACAAGCTAAAAGGTGACTTCAAAATGTATATACATATTCTCTGATCATATAGGATTTCTTTTTAGATCAACACAATTCAACAGTACAGAAATGGAATAAAATTTTTGTACAAACCAAATAATTCATGGGTGGATTGGGTGGGGGGGGCTAATTCTCAATTGTTAAAACAAGTGCATTTACAAATGCACTATTTATCCAAGGCTATCCATTTAAACTTGGCCTTACAAATTATGATTACAGAAGATGAATAAGAAAGAAGTACTGTAATTTTATTACAGAATGTCAGCAGCAGAATATGTTCTGAAGTCACCTTTAAAATATCCCAGCATGACAAAACAAAACGCTACAAACATAAGAATAGCTGAACACTATATACATTCTGCAAACAACTTACCAACTACACAAAAATCAGAAAAAAAAAAAAAGTAAAATAATTACATGCAGTATGCATAGTTACGTCATGCATATGCTTTAAAAAAGCTGTAATATTTCAGAATTTGAGACATTCTTGAATCAAAAGAATAGCAAGTTAGTTCTGCCACCAACATAATGTTAGCTAGTTGGATGCACAAGCCAATTAGAATTCAGAGATGCATTACAGCATGCTACTGAATATTCACCACATACAGCAATAATTAAAATTTAAAAAAGTACAAATACTGCATGCTAAAAAGCTGTAACTTACCACTGGAATTAACTCATGTAGTTGGATATATTATGTTCCTGATCTATTTTAAAATTATAATTTAATTTGTAGTATAGAATAGACTTGTTGAGCAAGTTAATTTATGAAATAAAATAAAACCCTTGTCCTACATTAAGCCACTGTCACTTGTGATTCAGAATTATGTACCTCACTTTGTTGAAACTTGTATAACCACTTCATTAGACAAACATGTTTTCAAAGTTCCCATTCTAGTAGCTTCGTGTTCAAAATTAACTTTTTTTTAAGATTGCTTTGAATAACTTAGTTTCTGTGCTGCATCCCTACCACCTGCTTTGAGACAGCGTTACAAATGTTGCTAAATGGAGTAAAGCTTCATGCATAATTAAAATAATTTTTAAACTATGTAGTTAGGATAGTTGAGTTGAAACAAAAATTATAAACAATGGTAAGTATTGGAGTAGTTATAAATAAACTGGATTGTTCTTTTATAAGTTTCAATTTTATTAAGATTTACCATTTTGCCGGATTTTATTCTTCAGCACATTTCAACATCCTAGTTAACTGTATCCTTAATGTGTCTCCAAACATTTTTAACCAATATTTTTTGTTGTTAATGTTAATACATACACACTTGGTTTTCAATAAGAGAGGTATGATGAAATATTTTCTGGGCTTTTATATATATTTAGCCATAAATGGAGAGTTGAGTATAAAAACAGACAGAAAAGTTCAATACAGCTCAATTATCAATGAACAAAGCATATAAGAACTGCGGTCATTTTTCCCACAGAGGCCAAATGTAGTTCTCAAATTCATGCTAGGTACCATGCTACTGTTACTGTAGAGCAACTCACTTGACCTAATGTACCCCAACTCCCATGATAGTCATATTAATGATTCTTTATCTACAATAGGATGAGAAATTTTAAACAGGCCTACAGGTAATTAACACACTACAAGAACATCGGTCTTTAAAAATCAGTACGTACATAAACTGCACCATTATATCATATTAGCATTGAAATTGGTTGAATTAAATATGTATATTTAGTTGGCATATTTATTTTAAGTTTTTTTACAGTAAATATTTTTAAATTACATGACAATGAACTGCCATGTATATCTGCTCACCTCCAATAGACTTCCAGCAGTGGCTTAGTTTCAGAACAAATAATGGTATTTCTATAATGCTGTTTTTCCCTTCGATACTTTAAATGTTCTGTCTTGAAGCAGAATTTTCCTGGTTCGAAATTATTAAAATACAAGGGTTTTGGCTGTTTCCAGTACCAACACAGTGAAAAAATTGAAAGCTACCCTTTGAATATGAAAACATTCTTAAATGCTACTTGTATGCTGAGAAAATATCAAACTTGTAAAGTTGTAAAGTCCTGCACTAGTCATGTGTCTCCCATGCTTCATAACATTGCTCTAAACTGAACAACAATTCTTCAGTTATCTTTCATTCAAGTAAAGTAAGAGGCTTGTTTAATTCACGCTGTAACCACAAAACAGTCAAATTTCCAACTAAAAACTGTATATAGCCATCATGTCTTGGAATATGAGCATTTATTTCTCAGACATTGTGAGAAACTAGAAAATTGTGCAATCAGTGATGTTAAATAAAAGATGTTACCATGTGTGAGCTGTGACATCAATTACGTTTAGGGTTGGAAGTTGGCAAATATGCACTGACATGGTTGTTACACAATTCATACCTATTAAACATTGTATAGGGCAAACAGCACTTCTTTGAAGAGCTGAAAAATTATTTTCAAATAAAAATAACCTCATAAAAAAATCAGTCAATTCACAATCATGCCCGCTGTTTAGTGTTTCTACTTATATTTTTTTACTACTTAATAATTAAAACAAGCATGCACAGTTTCTTAGTGAACTGTTATATTTAAAAACAGTGTATACTGCAAGTCACCTACTGCTACAAAGTAGTTTGTACACGACACACATGTGAAACCGCTTGCAACAGTAGTTGCCGATATTTTTAACAGCTACACGAAATTTAAAAAAATACTGTAGGTCCGTTTAGGACATTAATAAGCAAGTTACAGCATGTTATAATCACATATAAGAATGAGTTTTTGTAAAAGTAACAATGTATCTACCCAATACATATAATTGCAAATCATAGTGTAAATAGTCCTACCTAATGGTTTATGCTACCACTTTTGAGTAAATAACATTGGTTTCTGACTTAGTTTAATCTCAGTTGTTGAGAATGTGAGACGAAAATAAGGTTCTACCTATTATACTTAACTTAACCTAGAGCATTAGTGGGAAAACTGACTTTTAAAATGAAAATGGCGAAGTGTAGTTTCTTGATACTATGCCTGAATGTCTAAGTATTACAGTGTTTACGTCCTGGTTGAAATATGTTCACATTCATATTTTTTAAGTAATGTTTCGCTTGCTAAAGAAAGTCCTATAGGCCTAAAAACATTTTTAGGTTTTACTCGGCCATTAAATTAATGAAGTTCTGCGACATCTATGCTGCCAATCAACAAGTGAGTCAGTTAAGGATTCCCTCTTCAGTTTTGCAGTGGTTTCAAAAATATTTTTTTCAAGGAAATTAATACATATCAAAAATTCATTCTTACAGTTTTAACACATATATCATTGTTTGTTAGGGTGGGTCAAAAAAGTAAATTTTTCGAGTATCAATTTCTAATAGGGCTAAAAAAATGTGTATTTGTATGCTAAAAAAAAAACAAAAAAAAAAAAAAAACATATCTTCAGTTTGCGCAAAGGGCCTAAAGTTAGAAAAAAAAAACATTTATGCATAAATTATTCTGACGGCATTTTTCTGTTTCTAATAGCACATAAGTATTTCATTTTAGTTGCCTGATGGTATGAAAATTATATGTAAACACCATGTTCAACAATTTCAGTTCACGCAAAAGGCCTGAAGTTACATAATTGTCGACAATATTGGTGTTTTTACAGGTATATAATTTTTCACAGTATTTTACTAAATCTAATAAATGAGATAACCATAGTGTGTGTTCTTTATTTTTACAATCTTAAATCACAATTAAACTAGCTCGTTGGAGTTATTCTGACAGTGTTGTTATCTACAACTATTGAATGAGCAAGCCTCACTTTAAACTAATTTGTCGCGACACGCCTTCCTCACTTTTTCTGCGCCAGTTGAGGGGAAGCAAACGGTGACAGCGATTTCCTGTCATTTGTCTGTCAGTTGATACTCTGCTTGCCTCATGAGAACATTTCGTTGCAGTGCTAGTCCTATAAATAGCTATTTAGCTACAGTATAGTCGCAGAAGGAAGAGTGTAGAGACATAAATTTCCTACACACAAGTGTTTTTCTTGTTACTTGTTAGTGGTTGCAAAGAATGAGAAAACGGTGTTTGTGACAAGGCAGACACACCATTGTCCTATTTTCGGTTTGCTAAGAACTACGCTGGAAAAACTGTGACATAAAGATATGATAAGTTGCTTTGAAAAAAGCTATAAAATTTCAGTTTCACTGGGTTCAAAGAAAAAGTTGCATTTTCAACTATAGCCAATAGTGTAGCTCCTAAAACAGAGCTACTTTATTGTAAAGCCGCCATTGCAGTTGTGACACACACTCGAGTTGTGCAAATGATAAAAGCCTATCATGAAGGGTATTTTAATTTAAGAAAAACACACAACCTAGACAAGGAAAACAAGTGGTTTATTCAAAAAGTAGATAAATTCGTAGCTGAAGCAAAATCAAAGCTTTTTGACATTGCTGTCTGCAAATGTGCTATAGCATATTCTTGTGTATGTAGGAAAAAGGCAAGTACCTGTGAATGCCCCAAAAGTAAAACATAGTTGTGAAAAAGACAAAAAATTCCACCACTTTAGAGAAAGTTTATATAAGATCAGCAAATAACCAGGAGTGCTTACATTGGCAGTATATGTCAACAAGAGACAGAGAAATTTAAGAAAAGAAAGGAGAGAAAAAAACTTGAATTATTGCAAGAAACTCTTTTAGTTGACAGTGACCCTTTTGACATGGAAAAGAAGACAACTAAAAAATCTCTGGATTAAAGACGTGTAATTGACATGTCTTTAGTTCCTTCAACCTCTCAAATGAGATTGAAATTAACATCTACTGCTTTAGTGAGCGACATATTTGGTCCTAAACACATCTTTTAAGGTTATTCAAACGAGATATTTCCCCTACCACATTAAAAGAAAAATTGATCTACTGATACAGAGAAACAAATTCTTCTCTCACCCAGAAAACATGTTGCCGGCTATGATGGATGATAAACACCACATATGAGAGTTGGGTTACAGGAAGGCAGTAAAAGCCAAAACTCAAAATCCAAAGGGGAAGCCTGTAAGAACTTTTATGACTACTCCCTCCCTAAATTTTGATGCCACAAATTACACCTAGATGATAGATTGGACGAACTGTACGCTGTCTCCCCTTCCATTGATGGAAAGACTGAAAACAGATACTATTTGTCAGTTCTGGGAGGGGGGGAAAACTGCTCTATTTAAAATATTTCAATTTTCTGAACCATACTAAAGCTGTCAAAATATGCATCAAACTTGTCACAGAGAGTGCAGGAAAAGTGTACAAACAAGAAAACAGACTGTTACATTACAGCAACTTTGCTCTCAAGATCGTCGCAACCCCCTCCTCGTAAGTTCTGGGTCACTTCATAAAAAAACATGTGAAATGGGCAAAGTATTGCAAAATTATGTACTATTTTTAACATGGAATTACTCACTCTAACAAAGATGACCCTTTATAATTTAAAATCCCTCGATGAGTATGATGTTTGAATAAATTTATAAATACAAATTATTAGCTTTAGGCCCTTTGCACGTACTGAAAACATTGTGCATGGTGTTTAAATATCATTTTCCTATCATTAGGCCACTAAAATGAAGTACTTACTTATCAGAAACCAAAACATCAAGTTAGAATAATTTTAGCATAAATGTCTAATTTAAGGTATTTTTTTGGTGATTTTTCCTAAACTTTAGACTCTTCGCGTGATGAAGACATAATGTATATTTCAAATTTAATGTTTTTTTTTTTTTTTTTTTTGGTAATTATTCCTAAACTTTAGACCCTTCACGCGATTAAGATATAACGTACAATTTTTTTTTGTGGGATCACGAAGCATTTACAATATTGGGTTAGATATGATTCAAAATTTACATAAAATATTTCTAGAGCTTCTGAATAGAGGTCTGCAAATCAGCATATTTTAAATACAATCTAATTTCGAATCAAATCTATGATTAATCCCGTATTTCGAAGTTTTTTCGAAAAGAGAATATTAAGTTAGGTCAGTAAAGAAACACAGGGCAAGTTACTGAAGACTCCATCAACTTGAGAACATAGGTTACATCAAATCAATCGCCGTCAGTTTCAATTAAGTGTTTAACACAATAAGTGAAACAAGACATATTTAAAATTGGTTATTTTTCGGTAACTTAATCTATTTTTACAAAAACAGGATTGTCATTTTTGTAGTGAAAGCAAAATTATTTAAAAATGCATTTAGACCATTAGCACAGAGTATTTTTACTTGAAAAAATTTTAATTGTTTATAAATATCCTAGTTTTAAATCTTACACTTAGGCTACTACACATATTGAAATACAAAAATATTGTAATTGTATAATCATAATGGCATCACTTTGTACACTGAAAAAAAATTGAAAAAATATTGTTATACGCTGTGCTGTCTTTTAACCGGCATATAATTTTGAATAGGCAAGGGTTTAGTAATTTATTACACCAGTTAAATTAACCTATCAAGTGTTCCGTTTCAGCTTAAAGAGAAAAATAAATTTAATTGTGTAGGTCTAGACTGTGCTACTGTCGTACGAAATAACCATAAAAAATAGAACACATTTCTAACTCTACGGTGCACGCCACACAACACAGAATATCGCACCACAATCGCCACTTGCCAAGACGGTACTCGCTGGAAGACCATAAAAGGATCGGAAACTGACGATTCTTACTGTATGTACAGTTATGTTACAATTATTTTTTACGGTAACACTTCAGCAATTGTAACACAATCTTATTTCAACCAACAAACCTGTTGGCATTTTCAAACGTTTGTTGCAGTAGTGGAAACAGCTTTGCCATCACCTTGCTAAAAAAATATTGCCACAAGCCACTTTGTATACGTTTCATCGTAATGTCTGCCATTTTCACTCACTCGCTTATATACTTTTTTTTGCACTTTCTTCTAAACAGTTCAACCAAATAATATGGTACAACACGCATAAATGAAAATCTTCATGAACACTGAACACACCTTTTCGTATTATTTAGGCCGAACGATGCTACCATACTATTATTTATTTATTGCCGGTAACGACTATTTCATAGAGTGACGACATATCTATGATTTGACCACAGACAACAATAGACTATGGCGGCTTGCAAGAGGCGATATCTATTGACCTTGCCGTTTCAGAAACGCACGATGGTACTAATCGGCGTATTTTCAAGGCTGAATTGGTAGCGTTTTTTGTGAATAATACATTTTTGGACAGCTTTGGTTGCAACCAGATGCAACTCGGGTTGCTCCGGTATTTGTAAAGTAGCAGCGATGTACTTACTAAAAAGCTCATGTTTGCATTCATAAAGAAAACACACGGTCAAGCAAAAGAAAAAAAAAAAATATTTTGCTTATTTTGTAAACTGATTCAATTTGAGATATCGCGAATAATTTTTTGATCTTGAATATTTGCAGACCTCTACTTCAGAAACACCATTGCACTGAAACAGTTACTTTTTATGTTTACATTTGTTACAAAATAAAATGCTGTCAAAAGCGAAATATCATTTAAATTTATATAACACGTTACCATTAAGAGCCTAATGGCTTGTAGTTAATACAAATGATTGGAGTTAGCAGTAGAACTTTGCAAAGAAATTTCTGAAATCATTTTCTGTATAATTAGGCAAGTATTTCTCCACAATCTTCAGAACACAAATTATTGTTACTACAGTAAGACAACCAAGTCGTCACATGACTACCCACATTCTATCAGTAACTTAATAGAACTTAAACTTTAAACTTACTGAAGGGGAAAATATGTCTAAATGCAGAATTTTTTTACAATCTTATTTCACACTTGCCAGGGCAGACTTATGTAGCTCAGAGCAGATAGCTGTAGCGGGAGTGCAATACTTACTAGGCGAAGTGGGGGTGCGTGGAGAGCTTGGTGGAGTGCTGACGAAAGAGGTTCGGGCGAGCTCCGAGGTTGCGGAGACCGGCTCCGGGGCTCGGGGCGACACGGGAGAATCATGCACTGCATCAACACACCACTACACTGCATTCACATGCACTTAACCTGAGGTGCAACAACTTAAGACGTGCACATGCACCATGCAGTCACAAATATACAGCACACTTACACACTGACATTATCACTTTACGTGTAATGGTCAGGTAAGCTATGTTCATGCTCTCTGTTAAACAGAAAAAAATATTTTGATATATGCCATGATACAGCAATTAATTTAGTAATTTTTAGTTAATAGAAGTCCCAGTTCCTACAAACTACAGAAATATTTACACTAATTACAGTATAGTATGTGATCACGTACCAAACTAAAATTTAAAGACTTACTTTCATCACTTCTCATTTTCAGAAATAAAATACAACTATTCAAAATGCAACAAAACCACACCACCACATTACATACCACATGAACATTATGTATTCAACAAGCCACATTCTGACAAAATTTCCTTAATCTCAGATGCATTAGACCTCATTCCTAAAGTTATATATTATATGCTCCACACACACAGTAGTAAGTTAGAAGAACTCTACAAATCTGAACCCCCAAGCTTAAAAAATTTACAATGCAACACATTTTATAGATTATAGTTTTTACATATTTATATCTACATATAAACCTACAAAAGCATTGTGAAAATCAAAATCTGTAAATATTTAAGCCCAAGCATTTACTGAAGCAAATATTTGAATTTCTAAAAATAGGAAAATTCCCTATGTTCTCTTAATTTTCCAAACTGTATTATTGATGAACAGCAGGCAATACATTATGAACACACATTTCTTACACAAATAAAAACATTTGGCTAATTCACTTTGCTACTAAATATAAGCAAAAAGCAAAGCACCGTGCATTACGCCCACAAGGCAAAGTAAAATAAGAGCAAATTAGGAGCAGACCAGCTTACCCAAATGCACGGAATCATAAGAAAATTGACAATATTACCTGTGATACAATAAAGCACTTGCAAATATAATAAAGCACTTGCAACAAACACTTCAAGTGACCATTTAAAGCTCAGCAGTTTTTACCAAATTTAAGGATCCTTTTAACTTTTCTGGGTCAACAAAATTTAGCCGCAGCAAAAATGTATTTGGTTTTGTATTCTTGAAAGCTTTATGTAAGAAAACTTTTACAGTATCAACAAGTTGAAAGTTCCAGATACATGCACAAACAAAAATGGTATGAGCTTGTATTGGCAATGTTTAAACAACAAAGAGAATGTGATCAAGTAGCAGCACTCACCTTGTGAAACAAGCAGGCCGCCACCATCAGCAATGGACACAAGCTTCCAGTATTAGTGAGTTATAACATTACCACCTGAACATGCACCCGCCAAGTACCGAGCTCCATCTAGGTATGCATATGTGGGCATTATGCCACCACCTGGGTAGGTAGGTACTAAATAGGTAGCGCTTAACACCTTGTTACAACTATAGTAATATAAGACAGATGTACAAGTACTTACAGATGATACTTGTAAACAGGTACACACACATGAAGGAATGACATTTTACAGTGGAAGCGCGCTCGCGACGATTTGCCAGTATTAAACTGGCTTCCTCGGGTGACAAGCCAGTTTAATACTGACAAAACGTCGCGACTGTGCTTCCGTGAAAAAATGTGTCGTCTCTTTGTGTGTGTTTACCTATTTATAAGTATCACCTGTACATCTGTACGCTAGATTGCTTCGTTAGCCTAGTGGCCTATTTCCCGCCATTCTTGTTAAAACTGTCATTTCATTAGATACAGTATCATTGACTCAAATAGACAGGAAACTAGGAAGGACTTGCCCATGGCAATATGTTAGGAAGAATCCCAGCATACACTGTGAGTCTTTCAAATTACTGTGTTCTGGGGATGTCTGCACTTACATAATTATAACAGTCTTCATCCAAATGTAACTGCTGATGAAACATCAAACTGATGAGCCAAGCCTCATGGTGTGCATTCTCATGACATATTAATGCAGCACATTTAAATATACATCTACATTAGCTTGATTTTTTGCACCATTGTGCAATAATAAGTATAAGTGGAGAGTAACATCTTTTACAATGAAAATATTTTACATTTTCTACACTTCAACATATTTTCTTCCTGCAAAAGTGACAACAACAAAATATTTGTGCTCCAAACCTCATGTGTGCAAGATTGGTGTGAAGTAAAATCATGGAGGTGTACATTGACATAATATCAGAACAATTTGTTTTGACATTTTGAGGTAAAGTTAACAGATCACCACAAAGGAAGGATGCAGAATTGACTATTTACGTTGCCTTCTGAAATATGGTGATAAGTTTACATCAAATTTCTTTAGTATTATTTGTATTATTCATCAGTGTCAGCAATTCATATTCCATGGTCGACATAACCAAATCCTAGATTACTTTGTGCGTGTTGCACTCAAAAAGCCTTACTCAGGTTATCAGACCTTTCAGGAATGAAAATTAAACCAAAGACTAATGGGATAAGTCTGTGTGTTTGAGTAAAATAATATTGGAGTAACAACTTTTACCGAACTTATTGATCATTGGCTGGAGGTTGTAGTAAACTGAGCATATGAAAAAGCTGACTACCTTAAAGTACATAATGCCCCCACAATGCAACAACTTTCTGGGCTACGCAGGTGCATGTTCCATCAAAATCAATTTTTATGGTGACTACAATTAAATACAAAAACAGCCAGAACTGTTTATCATCATGAGACTACTTTCTGATTGTGGTATGCACTGCATTAACACTGTGCAATGATGTTAGTAAAACTCAAAACAAGCATGCACTTTGTTACTAATGTAACCAGAATATATGCAGTTCAAAGTTAATTGCCACATCACATAGCAAACACAACACATACCAAAAATTGTTAATACAAGAACATTACAATATTAATTGCAAAGACACATGACATATCACACTAGACAAAGCAAAAACATTACTATCACTCAACCACACAGAAAAAAATAGTTGTTTTGAAAGATAATTTACATACAGTACCATAAGTTTATCATACTATGTCATATCCAACACCAGCTCATTTCTAGCAGTAAGTGCATAAGCCTGAAAATACTGGAGCATAGCATGATATTCCAACAAACCCAGATCTCCACGTTTGTTACAAGCTATACATTATCTGAATGTTCACACAAATAGTATACCAACAGTAACATTTGTAATAAACTGGGAACTCATGAGCAAAAAATCAATTACATAGTGTACATAAAATCCTAAGGTTATTCAAAAACCAACGAAATAATAATTATTTCACATCATTATCTCCAAATTTCATGAAACTGTGACTTTGCTGCAGGTGTGTAGGAAAGTACATGTACCAAATCACAGCCCCCATGTGAGTCTTCTTTTTTGTGCAGCAAAGTTGCCAACATGTGAAGAAAAAAATTTTTGATATTTTTGCCATACGAGGCAGATGTGTTTAAGCTAGGACTCTTTATGTAGGGCTTATTTGAAAGCTGGAAAAGTATATTGTATTAGATATAGTTTCCCAAGTCTTATGAAGTTTTTGGTTCAAGGTCATGTCATGTAAACTATAACTTTGAAAATAATAAAAAGAATATGTTTTGAACAAAATGTGATTTAGTGTTTACTCTGTAAGTGACAAACAAATAAATTTTTAGTTTGAGCTGGAATCACAAGCTGTGTATTTTTATTTGTAAAGTAAAAGCGCATTGCCAAAAACGCTGAAGTGGAAAAACTGCTTTCCAAGTTTCATAGCACAGTTTTTAGCACTTTCAAAACGATGAAACTCTCCAGTACCTACATATATATCTTGTTCAAACAGGAGCATCAGGTGTAAGGCTACTTCTCCAAGTTTACATCTCTATGTCTTAAGGGGACGCTTCACCTCAGTTTTCCACGTTTTTTATTTATATATTTGTACCAGATATTTTTTTTCTTATTTTAGACACACATTGTTATTAAATGTTCCTCTCAGGAAATTTGTGTATCTCTCATAGTTCTCGCGTACTGAGTCGTAAATGTCAAAATTTGCACTTTCCGGTTTTATGTACTCAACTAAAACAAACTGACATACCAAACTTAAAAAACTCACAGTGTATAACAATTTTGTGGGCTATATTTGACATATATAAAAACTAAAAATAAAATATTTTTGTATTTAGTAAAAAAAATTCCGAACTTTGAAACAATGATTTAAAAATTTCAACAATTTTTAAAAATTTTAAAAATGTATCTATTTTTACTCTTATGGTATAAATATAAAAATAAAAGACGAAAACTAATGTGAACCGTGCCCTTAAGCATGACATGTTCTGGCAGGATCAAGTGGGACATGCAAGCATCTGGGCAACACACCAGAATATGAAGTTGATAATGGACGTTGTCTGCCTAAACAGGAGTTGTTAACACACTGACATTTTGTTGTTTGAATTAAGTGTGATTCACCACAAGTTAAATGTTTATTTTTTATTTTTTTATGAGCGTGCAGAGTGTCTAGGATCTGACAAAGTCGACAGAAAAATTACTGGAGCAGAATACATGTGAAACTACAATCTTTAGGCAGTGGGTTGCATCCTAAGTTTGTGCACCAATATAACGCTTGAGAAGTAACGACATGATTTCACAGAATTGTTCATTTCTAAATTGTTACAGACTAAGGATGTCGATACTCCCGGTTCTTAATACATAACAGAGAATTGCAATATCTTCCCGAAACAATTACATTTTTTCGTTGAATGAAACTTGTGTCATGTTATCTTCTGTCACTTGTTTGTTGCTCACTGTCCACTACGGTTTTTTTTATGTTCGTCTTGTGTCTGGGCGTTATCAAAACCTGACTGAATTCTACCGTTAGAATTTTTGCTGTTAAATATTTAAAAAATTGAAGAATTCCTCTGAGATTGTATTTTCTGTTTTTGTACTTTGTCATTCAACACAAGTTTGGTCAACAAAACATGAGCAATGGCGTACGTCCACAAATCACTACACATTCTTAATCAACGTGCACCAATGACATATGACATGATGGAATTCCACGAAGCAGGCGATCAACCACATCGGTGCCAGAAATCCTACAGCCTGAAGAGGACTGCAGAACAAGAAGTTACATTTAACCAGAACAAATTATAAACTGCCAAAACTCAAAAAATAAGAAAAGACAAGAAATGGTTATATCAAAAGTAGTCAATTTGAAACCAAACAAGCCAGAAAATAAAACAAAATACTACTTTTAACATTCCTGAATATTTTATTCCCGACTGTATTTCAAAAACTGAATTTTATTTATTCATGTCCCTAATTACTGAGTTATTGAATCCTGTTGTATCATACCTAACACTTGACGAACCAATATTAAATAAGGTACATAATCCATAATTAAAGACTTAAATCACAAAAACAATAATTAATACAAATTAAAATTACGTAGCAAGCGAGTGCCTGTGCACTTCATAACAGAGTTAGCCATTACATTTTTTTGTTAATATGTAAGCCTACAGTAATAAGTTTTTTTTTTATTTTTCAAAACAAACTTCCACACCTTTGCCAACATACACTGCATTCGTGCTCTCAATCTATAAAATGCTTAAATAATGTAGGTGTAACATTGTATGAGACACATATTACTTTTTATGTTTGAATTTGATTAACAATGTACGTATAATATCCAGTAATCACGCAACTTTTATATCCTTCCACTGTAGAAATTTTCATCCATACTTCCACTTCCAGCGTTGCTACTCTGTTGGTTATGTTTACAGTGCACCATGTGTAATTTACATAGAATTTTTAACGTGATCATGTGTAGTGAAGTCTGGAAATTCTTTGTCATCGACCCACAAATTTAAGTCTATGCAGTATGTCAAATACATGTCTTTTACTTCATCTGAATACGGGAGCAGATGTCAGCTTCCAAAACTTCATGAAAAGTAGGTCATTAGAAATCTCTCTTCTTACGAGTCTTCATCGTTGTGTTATCTAGGCTATCATCTTCGACGTCATCTTCATTATTCTGTCTTGTTCTTTGTCTCATATGTGCTAAGATTTCTGGGACGACATAATACTGCAACGGTGTGTGTTCACACAATAGTACAGTACATGAACCTATACTCGCTACTGTGGATCTAAAAACTGCAATAGAAAGGAGGTTTACATCTAAACATTATTTGACATAAAGACCTAAACGGCCTAAGGAAAAAGAAGCCAAAGTAACCTGTAATGCTGGTAATCAGTAAATTATTAACATCTACGAATATTCAATGTTTAAAACATGTACAGTATAACTTACAACCGACCAATATGTTAATTCAGTTTACATCAAAAAGTATTTTTGTGCCGTACACCTTCAAATTAAGAATGTTACTTTCAGTTACTGACCCCAAGTCCATCTTAAAATTAAACTTATATCACATACAGAGCTAAAAGAACACGTTTTTTTAATATGCTTGTCAGTACTATCCAGGTCATAGGTGACATGACCTTGAACCAAAAAATTCACTAAAACTCTGGAAACTTACTCTTATCTAAGAATACACTTTATATAATATATAACTGTTCAATAAGTCTTTAAACAAGAGTATAGTTACATACTAGCAAGTTAATAATGTTTTTTTCCTCTGCCTTGTGTGGCATAAATGTCACCCTTTACACAAGTTGGCAATCTTGTTGTGGCCATAAATTGGTGAATATAATTTCCAAAGGTGAAAACATTCAAAATTTTAAATGTTTACTCGAAACACATAACTGGTTGATGCAAACACCGTCCAAATACTACTACTTAAATGAAATCCCAGTTTCGGTAATAAGTTTTGTGGAATAATAAGTTAAAGGAAATAATTTCAGAATTAATAATCCACGTGCAGAATTGCAAGCAAATTAGAAATATAATGTGACCATGTGCTACATTTCATATAAGTATCAAGCATTAGAAAAACATCACTAGAAGAAAATAATCTAAGTCTTTAATAATCACATCACTGAATAAATTCAATAGAAATTATGGCTCGCTTCCTTCCATGCAACACCATAAATGCTACAGTAAAAAATTCTGTAGTGTAAATTTAATCACTTTCCATTTATTTTCTTAATGTAACAAATTTACGTATGTAGTAAAACAGGAATCACTAATACATACTTATAATTTCAATAGTACATTAGCTGAAAAGTCTTAACACTATGAATGTTTACAGAAAATTAGCCATGCTAAGAATTACTATAGTACATATTGTTATGTTGGATTTTTCAGGGTTTAGAAATTTTTAAGAGGTTCTGGTTTTTTTCTTCAGACAAGTTATAGAATCCTATGTTTTATTTTTTTGTCGAGTTTATCGGATTTGTTTTGTTTAAATTGTTTTAACTTTTATCAGTGGGAGGATAGTTATGTTGTACTGTTTTTGAGATAGTTGGTTTATGGGTAATTTGGGTTTGATAGTTTTTTTTAATGTTTATTTTGGTTTGTTTAGTTAAGCCCTTGTGGCATGGTGCCTTTATTTCCTTTTGGGATCGTAAGAAACGCAGCGCCTGGACGTGTTGTGTCTGGCTGTTCGAGACGGTTCTTGGTAGATTTACCTAGCTACAGTAGCATGTGCCTCGTAGTATGGGAAGTCTGTCTGAACTGTGTCTGCAGTAGCTTGATACCGGATGTGCTAGGGCTGGAGTTATCGCCAGTAGCTTTTCAAATCGTGGGATGTGCTGAAGCACGCAGTGGCGTGTTGGGCGTGTGAGAGAATGGTGGCGTGACAGCTCGGAGCCTGCCGATTGGTGGCCGTGGTCATGTGGTCACAAGAGGTGGCTACAGGAGCGCAGTAGGGTTCGAGTCGTCGTGGTCTTTTGTTCCGCGTCCTCAAGGAGGAAGGGCGTAGTCTTTTGTCGTGAGCTTTCAACAAGTAAGGATGTAAGTCGGGCGGAGTCCCTGTTTTTCATTGTCATTGAACAGGCTGCTGGAGGGGCCTGAGAAGACCTGCATTATATAGCTCCAAGAGGTTGAGTATCGTCATGTAGGGAATAAGTTCAACCTATCTGTTCTTTTTGATTGATCTAGAATGTAGTCTATGAACCATACCTCCATTAACCCCTGACGTATAGGCTAAAGTAGTACTTATAAGTAAAGTTAATTTGGAAAGTTTATTTTAGAGGCGGAGTCCTCAGTAATGACCGGGAAGCCAGAGTCTAAACTCTCTGCGCGAGGCTGAGATGTTATAAGTGGAAATTACGTAAGAGAAGGTCGGGTGCAACAGTAACTGCTAATGTTTGATAAAGATGTTCTCAGTTTCTTGGCGATATAAAATTTAATGTCATTTGTGTGGTAATCAGACGGTCTTGAGATTAATTGATGATAAATGAAGAGTTTACAGTTTTGTTTGTACACGTCTCTTAAACCATTCGTAGTAGGACACGAAGCGTTAGTTGAGATTTATTTGAGTTATGTTAACCATCCTATATGCAGTTATTACGAGGCAGAAGCCTAGAAATGTATCGTAAAGATTCTTGGAGACATAGTTCGTTCATTGAATGGAAATTGGGAACCGAATAGGGTTACCGTTTATTTATTTACAAAGTCTAGTATAAGTTCTCCCAGCTGTTGTGTCATAAGGAATTTTAATAATTATTTAAATTGGTAAGAAGTCAGCCCGAGAGTTAAGAGTACCGTACTAGGTACCAAATATTCAATGTGCACAGTTTACATGTAACTTCATTATTTATTTGTCATTGTTCTCATTTTCTTTTTATTGTAACTACCGCGTCTTCCTAAAAGATTTTTCCTAGTATTCTCTTGTATCGCCGTAGCGAGTAGGGAGACTCTACCAAGTTTAGACAGATGGACGCACGTAAAAAGAGTAGTATTCCAGTCGTAGAGACTTTGATAAGGAAATAAGCTAAGTAACCCCTGAGCATGGCATCCTGGCCCGCCATGCATGTGTTGTAAAAAGGATTGTCTGTATTTAATGGCCAGGTGGTGGAGAGCCCCTTTTGTGAAGAAGTCTACGTGACGTCGTCCTCTAATTACATTCATTTAGTTTCAGCCGACAGAATATGACCAGGTTGGCAAAGTTCCCCTGTAGCAATATTTTGACAATTTCCCTACAGCACAACAATGTTTGCAAGCATTTTGTTCTATTTGTAATATCACTGCTATGCAATGGAATACTGTCACTGTTGCATCTTTCTGTGTCTCGCATTACTTATCTCACAATATCTTCCAACTAGCATTTTACGTCCTGGCCACGAAAAATTACAACCTACAAGGCCCATCAAGACAGTACAACTATCTTTGTAGTACACCTTTCTCAAGTAATTATGTAGTTTATAAGTGAAAAGTTCATGAACTATAATTCGCAGAAGTTCTCTGAATAAAATGAACATATAAGATTATATTTACCGTTCCCTTGTCCCCAAAAATGTTATGTCTACACAAAGTTAATAAAGTAGGCTATGTCCAAAAAAAAAAGTACACTATGCATGTTATTAAAAATGTATAAATCTTAAGAATGAAGCAATGGCACATAAGTACTTGAAATAATTACCTGTGAAATGCTGCAATTGCAAACACTGAACTAATTAGCTAGAATGCACCACGCCAACTCATGCACCTGGTAGTGTGAATTTCATTCCTACAAGACTTGACGACTGAACGAGCATCTAGGTATAAAGTCTTCACAGCACTGTGGAGGACAGTATGAAACTAATTGACAGGGTTTCATTGCTTTATTAGAATATGCAGCGCACTATACCAATTTCATTACTTACAGTTGAGTGTTTTACAATGGGTTTACAGAGAGTCATTAAACTCTTTTTTTAAATTATTTAATATTGTATGTACACTAGACCCCCGATTTTACGAATACTCACGGTTCCTCTCATCGCATTCGTAAAATCGCTACCTTCGTAAATTCGATAGCGGCTTATTTTTGCCCCCCCCCCCCCCCCACCCACTACCGTAACAGAAAATTTAAAATTGCATTTTTTCTGCAAAGTGTCTCTAGGCCCCGACTTCCGTAACGTTTTGCGGGAAATTAATTAACATAATAATGTAAACATAAATTGATATCAGTAGCCAGACGTCACACTGTTGAGCGGTAGATATGACAGACCCTTGTCCCCAAAAAATGAGAAAATCGAGATTTCGAGTGTCTTCTCTAGAGCGAATAGTCCGACTCCCGTAGCATTTAACGGAAAAATAAAGCAAGTGATAGCTGAAATAAAATTTATATCAATAGTCAGATGTCTTACGATCAAAAGAACACCTCTAAACAATAGATATGACCAATCCTTTTCCTAAAAAAATGAGAAAATCGAGATTCCGAGTGTCTTCGCTCGAGCGAATAGACCGACTTCCGTAACATTTAACGGAAAAATAACGCAAGTGATAGTTGAAATATAAATTTATATCAATAAGCAGATGTCTTACGATCAAAAGAACACCGCTAAACAATAGATATGATCGACCTTTGTCCTAAAAAAAAAGAGAAAACCGAGCTGCCGAGTGACATCTCACGAGCGAATAGCCCGATAAGCGTAGCGTTTAATGAAAAAAAAAGTAGTCATTCCTTACTAGTAAAATGCCCTTGTAAATTATTCACCAAAGAAAGAAGGAATAAGCGGATGTATTTATTCATTGCGCAGTTTTATATAACTTAACGTAAAAACATTCCCTCGACATTGTTGATGAATTGTACGAGAACGTAGACACTAGTAGCGTGCAGAGCGGACAGATAGCGCAACTGTACGAACGTTCACAGGATGGCAGATAGATAGCGGCACCGTAGCATATAACGACGTTGTTCCAAGAACGCCATTGTGACGTTCTTACCTAAAATCGTCGAGAATTACATGTATAAGTGAATGAAAATAATCACTTTCACAGTCAGTATACGCGGTAAAAATAAATTAGGAGTTCCGGGATTACGTAATACACGAACGTCTATTTATTTTCCAAGTTCGACATACCCGGAGACAAATATTTCTCCACTTGGAAAATAGGTAGCGCTATTATCGTGCTCATTTGTGAAACGCACGTTTTACGACACGCAGTAACGCATTGTTTAAGCAAATTATGCGCCATGTTATTTGTTTTTAAGTACGTATGGTGTTAACGCAATAACGAAAAATATCACGCTATTATTTATAGGGTTCGTGTAAAAAAAGTAAACTCATTCGGCGCGAGACGAGAGAGATATAAGACGTCGTGAAACAGCCTAGAAGGAGGCTGTACTATAGTTATATGCGCATGCGCTGGAACTTTGCGTCTATAGTACGACCTCAATATAGATCCTAATACGTCGTAGTTGGAGACAGGCCGGCCGGCTTGGCACAGGCGGCGGCGGCGCCGCCGCCGCCGCGTGGTTTTCAAACTGTCACTACCGCATTTTTTAAAGGATTTTCACTATTTTTGTTTTACTTTTAATATTGTGACTTACCAAGTAATAACTGCAACTCTACAATTCATATTTTAATGCCGTGAATTAGATACAGTATGTTTTATTTATTGTCAACGTAATTCCTTACAATTTTTTTTTGTCATATAATTTTGTTATTTTTTTTAGGGTTCCTGAGATTGTATTCGTAGAATCGCTACCTTCGTTAAATCGAAGGTTCGTAAAATCGGGGGTCTAGTGTACATATTATTATACAACAATTATTTTTTAAGTGTGTATCTCACCATAACTTTTATAACGATATAGAGTGCCACATATTTAACCAACAGTGATGAGAGTAGTGTAGACTCTCGAATCACGATCTGTGAGGCGGTCCACCCACCACTTAGACTTTACTTATTTCCTTTATTTTTGTCATTATTGTGTATTTTATTTGGTGTAATTTATTGGGATTGTTGTTATTCAGTATTTGGTTTATTATCTTCAGGTTTTTGTTGGCAGAAGTGCAGAAGGGTAATGTTTGGTGTTTACGTGTATCAGTTTTACAATTATTCAATAATATATTTAATTTAGTTCGTTTAGGTTGATGTTACCTTGTGTTTAATATTTTATTTGACTATCATCATTTAAAGCAGTTTAAATTATTTAAACAGTAATTGTACTTTAACTACAGGTTGAGTGTATTGTTGGCCAGTTGAGTACAATAGAACAGGTGTGCTTACCCAGTTTCTAGAAGAGAGAAATTTAGATTGTAGCAGTTTTTCTACTGCTATTATTTTCCACTGGAGTACACGTACATGGCTGCAAGTTGTGTGTGCGAGAGAGATGGAGATATATTTGCGTGGGCTGGTGTAGGCCAACCAAAAGACATGTCGTTTGAAATTATTAAACTTCAAATTACAAATAAAGTGTAATTATGTTTCAGAAAGAAATATTTTTGCTTCAGATGTGGTTTACGAGTATACAGATTGTAATTTTTTATTGTAAGTATTTAACTTCATTTTAGTTTAGTAATTTGTTGTGAGTGGGCACTAGGCGCACCAGCAGAGAGAACCAACTAGCTGATTTTGGCGTCGGGCAGCCATTATGTGTACAATCGCGGAGAGATATGGACTCTTTCTGTGTACACTCACGGAGACACTGACATTTTCTGTGTACGCTCGTGGAGACACTGACATTTTCTGTGTACGCTCGCAGAGACACTGACATTTTCTGTGTACGCTCGCAGAGACACTGACATTTTCTGTGTACGCTCGCAGAGACACTGACATTTTCTGTGTACGCTCGCAGAGACACTGACATTTTCTGTGTACGCTCGCGGAGACACTGACATTTTCTGTGTACGCTC
>PNEQ01005012.1:0-10215 GCA_003012365.1 Medauroidea extradentata | reverse complement strand
ACCAAGTAATAACTGCAACTCTACAATTCATATTTTAATGCCGTGAATTAGATACAGTATGTTTTATTCATTGTCAACGTAATTCCTTACAATTTTTTTGTCATATAATTTTGTTATTTTTTGAGGGTTCCTGAGATTGTATTCGTAGAATCGCTACCTTCGTTAAATCCAGGGTTCGTAAAATCGGGGGTTTAGTGTATTTGTGTGTTAGGTTCACGTTTATGTCCTTATCGGTACTGATGAAAGTGTACTGCTTGTTTTGTAAACGTATTTATTTATATTTGGTCGAAACTGTATGTAAAATGGTTGAACCAGATTGTAAGCCGAGTCGAGATTTTTGACGGTCCGAAACGGTAAAAAAAAAGTCGGCTTACAATCTAGTACATACGGTAGTCTACAATCAGGGTTTGAGTTAGCCATAATCTAATGACAAACGTAGTTACACCGGGGTCTTAATATGAGATATGAAAAGAAACCGAATATGACAATAACGACACAATGTGCCGTATTATATACGTCACGACTTACATAAATTAAATATTACAATGTTTTGTCTAGATTTTCATAAAATTAGCTTCATTTTCTTAATTTTTGTATTTTATTGATATTATCTTGTTTACATTATACTAACAGTAATTTGGTGTCATTCAGTAATTTTATTTTATTCTGGATATTTTAGTAAATTTTATTTTTCATTACAGTCTTATCTTTCCTTCACATGTTATGAATAGAGCCGATTCAGGCTGCAGTAACGTGTTTTTTGCTAGCCGGACGTGCGCGGCTACGTTTTGCATTCCTTAACCGATGCTTTGTTTTCTTCTTTTTAACTGTTTCATGCTGAAGTGCGGACATCTGCTGTGTCAGGGTGCGTGTACTCTGCATGTATATCGTGCGATTTCGTGCTTTCTGTGCACGTCTGTCCACGTGCATCTCCCGTGCCATCCTTATTCTGGCTTCCCCTGCCATCTAGTGGCGATCTTTTAAGTTGTCTTCTGCTGCCTTAACCCCCCTTCCTTCCTTCCTTCCTTCCTTCCTCCCTCCGCAGACTTCCTTGCCGTGGTCAAACACTCTTTGTACGGCAGTGATAGTCATGATGTGTCACTGTGGTGCTTGCTCGTGGGTGATGTTCTTCGGAACATAGACAGCCGATTATGGCGTTATTATTCTTTAAAGTACCCACGTAGTATTTATAGTCATAGAACTGTGGTTTTTTTTTTATTTTGTGATGCGACGTCTTCTTCTGTCCCACAAGGTTAGTACTCGTCTGTTTATTTTCTTTCGTCTGAGACTATTTTGCCCTTTCAAATGTCTTTACTTATTCTATGTGCTCACTGTGTCACAGTGAGGGTCCACGTCACGGACACTAAGTTGGTCCACATCATAAACGCTACATTTTTCAACTTTTCACATTGCCAATGAGGCCGTTGTAGTTTCAACTCCTCTGTGTTGCGCACCATGGCCGCTACAGCTTCCACCACAGGTTTGCTCTGGTCTACATCTCCCTACCTTTGGTTGGAATGCTGGCATGGTGTTGCCTTTGCCTTTGGCGTGTAACTATCTCCCAGCGGCATTACTTTTACTTCAGGATTGACACGGCCTTCGTCGATCGTCAGCTGAGTCTGTTATTTTGTTTATTGGATTTAATTCTTAATGTTTTTGCGTAAATAAATCTTATGGACTTTTAAAAGATTGAAGTCATGATCCTGATAGGCTATATGATTTTGTTTTTTTATAATAAATACAGCATTTGCTTTTTATGTGGAATTTATATTTTAGAGTTATATAATTTTTTGCATTAATGATTTAAAGTTTTTTTATGTTTTATCTTCCGTAGTAAATAATGTGCAAGATACCCCTTTTTATGAATTTAATCATTTGCACATAATTTTAATAATTAATTTCAACTATTCATGTAGGTTTACATACCTAACCTATTGCAATTTGAAAAGAGAAACATTTAAATAAGGAATAAAGTAAATATAAATAATTTCATTATTTAACAAACCACAAATTGACGTTTTATTATTTATAATTTTTTCCTCTGGGCATTTTAAAAATTTTTGAAGTATCTAGTAAGGTTAAGTTATGTTTTATAACCTAACATTTCTTTTGTGCGGTGTGCTTGTGGCCTAGTTGTCTTTCTCAAGTGTTAATTTTGTGTGTTTAATCACATTTATTTATATGTTTGTTGTCCTGTTGGTTTTTTTTGGCCACTTTGTTTCTTTAATGGGTGGCTGTTTTGAACAGGAATTGTTTGGCGATGATAAACGCTTGAGTGTATTGCTTCCAATTAATTTATTTAATTTTCTCACCGAAGCACACCGGCGCAACGACAACTTGACATTACTGTACAAATTACCACAGGGAATATTATGATGTATAAGAACTTTACGTGGCACTCCGGACTGTTCAAATACTGGACAACAATTGAGGCGTTACTCATAGCCAAGAATGTGTGGCTGTCATTTCTTTGATCCCGAGAGGTTTACACTATTCATTGCCTCTTTTAAATTCTGGCACTGCGGCCGTTGAAAAATACTGGACTAACACAAATTCTGGGTTACTGGTAATCACGTGGCAATCTCTCTGATCCCAGGGAAAGTTTACTACATTCCGTAACTTTCAATAAACTTTACGAGACTGGGGAGTATATGCTAACACTTTAAAATTGGCAACGTCCATGGATGCTAAGTATTGGGCATAGTGGCTTGAAGAGCACACGTGTTAGGTTACCATGCTAGGAAGGTTAAGTCTGAATAAGTCATCTTAGCTAGGGGGGTGGTTTGAGGTAGGAGCAGGATCCAAGGCTCTCTTCGCAAGAAGCCACTGGAGGGTTCGGGGTGTTCCCTTTACAAGAAAGCTGCTCTTGGATGTAGGAAAGGTGTGTAGGCTTCCATTTTCAATAAACAACCTTCCGGGGTAGAGCGGGGGCGTTCCCTTCACAAGAAAGTGCACAAGAAGGGATGAGAGGGTTTCCTCTACAAGAAACATCCTCTCAGGGTAAGGTAAGGGTAGGTTTTTAGGGGGGGGGGAGTGCCAGGCTGGCTCGGCCTGAAGGCTGAACCCCTGACGACTGACTAGCTGGATGTCTCCATCAACTACAACGTATTAGGATCTATATTGAGGTCGTACTATAGCCACACACAAAGTTCCAACGCATGCACAAATGCTCATTTAACTATAGTACAGCCTCCTTCTAGGCTGTTTCACAATGTCTTACATCTCTCTCGTCTTGCACCAAATGTGTTTACGTTTCACTTGAACCCTATAAATAATAGCGTGAAATAATTTTTTCTTTATTGGGTTAACACCATACGTACTTGAAAACAATTAACTAGGCGCATAATTTGTTTAAGCAATGTGTTACTGCATGTCGTAAAACGTGCATTTCACTGAGCACGATAATAGCGCTACCTATTTACCACATGTAGAAACAAAGTGATTATTTGCAATGATTTGCAACCACGTATACGTGTCATTCTCGACAATTTTAGGCAAGAACGTCACAAAATGGAATTTTTTTGAACATTGAACGTTGGTATATGCTACGGTGCCACTATCTATCTCCCACCGACACAGTCTGTACAATGCCGCTGTCAATTTGCACAATAACATAGCTGACAATCTGCAGTCTCTTATGAATAATACACAATGGTTGAATCTTCACGTAAATTGTGGAAGGGTGCACGGACCCAGCACATGTGATTACCAACTTGGCTGTGATGTTTCTTCTCTGTTGTATTTCCAAACAAGTTTAGATGTTCAGCATTTTACCTTTTTTTGCAATGCTATCATAAATTTTGACAGGAACAGTACGCATTTGAACAGGAATGGAAAGTTCCTTACTCAGATCAACACATGTTTCCACGAACTCATCTGTGACACTGACATCTCGTGTTTATATTCTTTGGGTTGTGAAAAATGTAAACAGCAGAAAAAATGGAATTGTTATGGCGGGATCTGAAGAAAAAAGTGCAGATCGCGGGAAAACGTAAATAACAATAACGTAAATGTACGGTTTCACTGTAGGTTACTTCAGTAAGTTTTGACAGTTCCGTCAACACTTGCTGTTTACATGACCTAATGTTAACACAGCAAGACAAAATTTCATTTTAAAACTACAAATATTGACTGACTGCATCTAATTTGTATAGTGTACAGTAGTAAGTACCCTCAGAAGTGTCAACCGATACTGAAGTTACACGAAAGAGAGTATACCTTGTTTGTATTGTATTCATGACAGAATGTGTGGGTTTACTGACATCAGTACATGTGTTTGTCCACATACACTTAAATTAAATATGTTAACTGCAATTGCAACAAACTTTGAAAGATCTAAAGAATATAGCTGTGTGTTGGGTTGCGTGTTCTCAGGGACTGACGCTGGACGACAAGCTGAAGCCTCTGCTGGAGGGAACGGGCAAGGAGCTGCTAGAGGAACGGGAGGAGGCCCTCGCAGTCTGCGAGCATTGACGGGTTGCGCCTTCTGCCATGGTCCGGTCCCACGTGTAGTCGCTAGCTCTACGCCAGCTACACACTACGGTGTATCGTCGTAGCTCCTGAGTTCTGCACGTACCAAACCAATCGTTATCTACTTTGTGTTTGCACTTGTTTCAAATGACACCATGGTTGGAGGGCACAACTATTAGTAACGGCTGCTCGCATCGGGCAGCTGATGTCTCGCAGTTGGCAGGCTTCGTCCAGCCCATCAACTGTCCAGAGAGAATTTTTAAAAACACCAACTTTCTGCTTTAATTATTTAATTTATCAATATGTTGTGGACGTTAGGGTTTTATGTTTCTAATATTTATTACCTGTTATCTTAATTTAAATCTAAAATAATTGTGGAGTGTATGTTTTGTGCTGTGTAACACCGGTGTTGTGGAGGGTGTATGTTTGTGGGTAGTTGGTTCTCTTAACTGTGTTGTCAAATGAAAGTGCAATTTGCGTATATTGGGCAGTCTAAAGGAATTAATTTTTATGTTAGGTATGATGTGATAGTCTGCTGTTTGTGCCATATCTGATGCCTGCAACTTGTGATGCAGTATTGGTGCTGGTATATTTATTTGTTTTGCTTTCATGGGGTATCTTTTTATGTTACTGAGAATGTGAATTTGATGTAATTTCAAACAATATTCTTTAAAGTTGCTGAATTAGGAGAACAAAATTGGCATGTCTGTGTTCAACACAATTGTAGTATATGCTAATAGTGTTATCAGATTATGGTTGATGTTAGTTCGAATGCTGAATATTTTCTCAGAACATTCTGTACAAATTGTTAGCATGCAGAATTGCATTTTATCCTACAGTAAAAACCAAGTTCATATCTTCGATTACTCGTTGAAAATTGTTGCTGTTTCTACCTTTATGTTTGTCTTGGAAATACATATTATTTTTTCTACTCTGTTTGAATGTGCATCCAGTATGGTATTGTGATCAGACTACAGCTTGTCATAGTATGTCCTGTGATTATACCTACTGGGTAAATGCATATGTTTCATTATTTGTTTTAGTGTTGATATGTATGTAAATATATTTTCAAAAATGAAACCTGTCTGTTATTATGATAGAACCTGATTTAACATTTAATTATACAATTAATAATGTTACTTCTAACAAAATGTCATAGCGCCAGAAAGTTGCTGTTTAGGAATCTGAAATTTTTGTTGGTGAGTGTGAGTCTGCCCAATTCAACAAGGAATGCAGTGGTAGGTTTGTTGTTTGAAAGTCTTCTGTCAAGGTAATGTTAGATGGTTGACAATCGAAAAGCGTGGGGGATGTTGGTGTACAGAGCTGTAACATCTGTGGTAACCATGTAGGCTTCTTGAGGGATGGTGCAGAGTTTGCAGAGGCATTCTAGGAAGTGGTCAATGTCTTTAATATGAGATGGTAACTGCTGTACCCAGGGCTGGAGGTATGCATCAACAAGGGCCCAGATTCTCTCAGTGGGGCTGCCTATGCCCGACACAATGGGGCGCCCGTTGAGGTATGTGGATCTTTGGCATTAGGTAAAGTACAGGTATGGAGGGATTTCTGGGGTTAGCAGTTTGCTGGTGTCATTAGAGAGGTCTTGGAGAGGGCCTTCTGATAAAAGAAACTGAACAAGTTCCAGAATTTGTTTGTGGGGTATCTGGGAGGGGTTTGTAGATTGCTCTGTCTAGTAACTGGTTTTCTGCTTCTAGGATGTTGTCAGACTTGTTCATGATCACTGTTGTGGTTCCCTTGTCAGCAGCAATATGATTATTTCTAGTTTCTCAATGTTTACGGAATCAATTTTCTTGAATTGTTGTGTTATTCTATAAATACTGTATTTGATCATGTGAAATGGCCTTAACACATGCAGGGTTTTTCATATGCTGCAATCTGATACTGACTGATTTCCTTGGTCAGTGGTTTCAGTAATGTAGGTTACTGTTCCGATACTGGTTGTTGGCGAGCAACGGATGGTCACTGAGAATTGTTCACGGCTGACTCCTCGTGCGAGACTTTGACTAATGATTCCACTGGAGCTCGGGAGGATGTGTAGTGCTAAGTGAAAACTGGCACGGTGCAAGATTCAAAACATCTGACCTCTAGAAACTTTTACTGTATAAACATTCTAATCATTATGGTGCTGAGGATATTTTTAATGTACATGAAATAAGTCTTGAAAATATTTTTCCGAAGTAGCCATTGAAAAATACCGTTAAAATAAAATTGATAATTTTCTCTGGAGAATATTAGTTGATTATTGTGTGAAATATATTGTAATAATAATTACAGTAGAACCCTGTTATAACATTTCTGGATGTAATTACAAATAAAACAGAAAGAGTTGTGCACAAGTACTCACAGGATGGTACTTGCAGATAGAAACACACACACATAGGACGAACACATTTCTCCGCGGATGCGCGGTCACAACGTTTCGCAGACTACATCTGCTTCATCAGGTGAGTGGAGGCACACTCACCTGATGAAGCAGATGTAGTCTGCGAAACGTTGTGACCGCGCGTCCGCGGAGAAATGTGTTCGTCCTATGTGTGTGTGTGTTTCTATCTGCAAGTACCATCCTGTGAGTACTTGTGCACAACTCTTTCTGTTTTATTTGTAATTAGTAGCCTAGCGGCCTTTCCCGCCATTGTCCTATTTCTGGATGTAACATTTTCCTGCATATAACATCACTTTTCTTTGGTCCCATCATTTTTGTATTTTCATTTCCTGCACATAACATCACTTCTTTCTCGGACATAACCACAACTGTGGTAAAATTTTTCTTAACTGTATTATTTTAGACAAAATAACTAATCTGTAGATTAAAACAACAGTAAAAAACCATATTAATGCCTGGGAAACTTATCATAAGTGTACATTACAGTGATATTAAAGACTGTGATCCTGAGGATGACGATCATGAACGATCTGCTCTTCCTGCACCAGACATCCACTTCTTCATTTCAGGTACCTTCAATGTCAAACAGTCTACTGTCACGAACTGATGCCTGCTAAGCCACCCCAGGATCTATACATGATATTCCTTTTGTAAGCTTGTAACGGAGTGGTGATGAAAGCAGTGGTTTATTGCCAAGTGTTTTAAAGCAAATTTTACTCTCTTGACGAAAAACCAGAATATCTTCTTCTGCGACATTCTTCACTTTCCGAAGGGCATCTCTTGTTCCATATCTTAGGTCAACATTTTTTGCAGTCATCAAATTTTCCTCTGAAATATTTAATTTTGATTCAAATTCTGTTTGTAACTCTGGCTTTATAAACCTCTTTCCTAAGGTCATCATCCTGTTGAGGTATTCATTCATTTTGTTCAAAGACTCGTCAAACCCAACAACTATTTTTGAACATTCCAAACACAACTTTCTCAGCTGGTCATGGAAATGTGGGACTAAACCATGTACAAGGGTGTATGCTAATTTAGCTCTTCCCAACTGCATTTTTCCGGCAATTAAGCTGTCTGGGAAAATGTTCTTAAAAAGTGTTACACTTTTTCCAGCTGCACGCAAAGATATATGAGATGTAACTGCATGAAGGCACCATATTATCTCTGTTTTCACTTGTCTTCGTACGTTCATCTTGATCCAAGATATTTATATTGGTGTGTGTTTCTTTATTTTGCCTTTATTCGAACATTGTCTTTGTTCAAAACAGTAGTCCCTACTTAAAAGAAAAAAAGCACAAATTTTGCTGTCTATATCAACAAAAATGGGAAAAGGTACATATATAGGTATGTATGATGGCAATATATTTTATTATTTATAACTTTTGTTTCTTCTCATGGTGGTAACCTCTAACTTGCTTGATCCATACGACGAAGATGCTATAGGCCTAACAGAAGCAGCATTAGGCAGTGATGACTTACAAAATAATTGAATTTGCATCGGCATATGCTTGTTTTCCAATATTGATATGGTTTTTACCGAGCTGGTAGCTTTGTACTGCACGTTTACTCATATTACTTAATGCAAATGTTGTATTGCAGAAACCACACACTGCTGAATACGGGTCAGTAACACTGCTTCAACCAGTCTTTAAAGTTAGGGTCCTGTAGCCACAATGTTTTGAATTTGGTTTTGTAAGCCATTTCATATTCAGTGAAAAATAATACACAGCTTACAGTCGACAATCACATATTAAAGCAGTCCAAAAGTTGTCACCACCCAATTGTTCGAAAAAATTACATTAACACAGTCTACCACACGCAAATAGTTGAACAAAAAATCAACGCATTCAATATTATTGATAACCCAATCTCTCTTCAAAACGTCGCTATCGGCCATGACAATAACGTTGGTCGTCGACTCTTCGCAACTCTGAGAGTGCTGCCGAATCGATATATCAATGTATTGTGACGTTAGTTCTAAAATACTTGGAAATGCTGTAAAACTGCTGAAGAAAATTGTTTTCATCAAAAACCTTTAAAACACTGTGTATATTCCACAAACACTAAAGTTTGATTGTTTTTGTTATCTGCAGTCTTATATGGAAAATTCTCTGGTATTTCCCTGTTTTCCATGTTATAAAATTCCCTGCATTTTCCCTGTTTGTAGCCACCCTGATTTCAGCATATGTACTGCAAAGTTTGTCTTGTGTAGTGACAAAAATAACAAAATATTACAAATTATTGCCCATAAGTTGCTGACAGATTTATCCAAACTTATATGAAATGGAGTATAGTATAAGATTGTAAGCTGGTTAAAGAGGTTATGAGTGTATGTTTGTTAGTTAGTTGAATTTTTATTCACATGAGTTTTATTTACATGCATCACTGCCAATCACTCTGAAACACTCAAAATCACTGACGCTGATGAAATCATTACTGATGTGGTTTCGTTATTGTTCATAAACACTGTCTGACAATCTGTGAAATAGGTGCTCACCAGCAATATCGGAATGCGACGATCGTGGTAAGTTCAGTCAAACTCCAGGTGCACATGACGACAGGGCAACTGTCTGCATGTCTGAGGCATGAGACATGACAACGCTGTACCTGGCTTGTCTGACGGCACTTGTACACGCTCACATTATGCCTGGCTAAGCAGTCACATGCGTGGAACACTTCTCTGCTGATTAACAACTTTTGTGGAGGAAGTTATCAGAGCTCCACGTTAAGACACTTCAGTTGTGAGACTGTGTCATATGCAATTCGGACCCAGTGCGTCGTTCTGTAATCAAAAATAGGTATGCTTTAGTAATGTGTGTTCGCTATTATTAACCAGCGTGCTTCAAGATGAAGGTTGTCTCATTCTGCTTAGTGCCAGGTGAATTATCCAAGAGTGTATAGTGCGCACCTTGATTTTTGCTACAAGTTCATGGGGAAAAATATTATGTGTCTAGCAGGCATGTAAAAAATCATGGGAATGTCATTCGTTTCACAGTTCGAACTGTCATTCATTTCAAAATTTGAATGTTCATTCATTTACAATTCGGATTTTCATTCATTTCGGTTCATTTTTACAATTGTTTCATTGATTCGGTTTGGGAAAAATCAGTTTTTTGTATATTTCACTACTCGGCTTTATCCGTATTGTGATGGTACAAGCTGCGTACTCCCACCTATGCACTGTTTATATTTAGTTTTATTTGTGCGCCGGCTAGCGGCAGAACACTCTCTTCTGTCTCTGGGTTCTCCAGTGGGGTCGTGGAACGATCAGACGCTTAAATGACGCACTCCACAATGACGCTGACAGAATAGCTTTTATTTTGTCTTCCTTTTTAACACCAAAA
>PNEQ01005011.1:8642-40579 GCA_003012365.1 Medauroidea extradentata | reverse complement strand
TCATTATATTAACTGGTTTTCAAGTTTTGTATGAAGTAAAAATACGCAAATTTTGACTTTGAAGTGCCATTACGGGAAAACTAGATGAGCTAATTTTTTTCCGTTAGAGGTATATGTACTCTCAAGTAATGTGTACAAAACTAACACTATTTCATACAAATATAAAATTATGTTTTTTCCCCACTTGAACACCCTTAACCTTCGTCTGGTTGAGAGTATTGCGCCGTGGCAGAGTCGGAGTGTGTGTATGTGTGTGTGCACGCGTGAGTGACTGCAAGCTAAGTGAAAAAAAAAGAAGACAGAGAAAGAAGGGGGATGCGTTATCAGCACTACACATCAGCCAGGCGAGCGTTTGAAAGTAAACACAACTGGGCAACGGGTAATAAGGGCATAAGTGACTAAGTTTGGACTTGTTGACGGCGCTGTTTTTGCATTATCCTAATTCTTGCCGTGGCATTCCGTCGTTAAAAGGGCACAAGTACCGAACGTAGTCCAGCACAAAGGCTTGTATTCAAACCACTTGATTTTTTTATCTATTATTTTTGTGTTGCAAAGGACAGTACACCAGCCTCGTGGCCTCCGAAAAAATGTTGCGTGCGACACTAATTTTAGTGTCTTTTGGCAAGAGTTGTAAACCTTTTTAGGTTTATTTTTACACGCAATGCTACGAACATCAAGCCTACACGATCGCGAGCAAGCATCCGTGCTTGGTGTTTTATTTTTTTTACGTGACGTTGGTTGGTTGTATCTATCGTTCGTAGGTGTGATTTTAATCGGAAGACGTCTGTCTATTGATATAAATTTAAACTTCAGTTATTATTTGCCATTTTTCGTGTGAAACGATACGGATGTCAGACTGACTATCTATTCGCTAGAAGACACTCTGTGCTCAGTGTTCTTTTTTTTCTTCAGGACACAGGTCCATCATATTTACCATTCAGGGGTTCCCTTTTAATCGGAAGACATTAGTCTTGATTTATAAATTTATATTTTAATGATAACTTGTCTTGCTTTCCCGCAAAACGCTACGAAAATCTGGACTCCATTGATTATACTTTGCGGAAAAAAATGCAATTTTAAAATTTAGAAAAAGGGGGGGGGGGCAAAATTGGCCCCAATCGATTTTACGAAGGTAGCGATTTTACGAATGTCATAAATGGAACTGTCAGTATTCGTAAAATCGAGGGTCTAGTGTATAAAGTTCATTTTAGAAAAAAAAAATATTGACCCTGCATCAAATGTCTACAACACTTAAAATGTAGATGCTCTTAAAACTATCAGGTGAAAATATCCATGTGTAGGTCACATAATCTAGGAAGAGTTTATGGACCCACAGTAATAGAGCCCTGTCCATTTGGCTTGCATAAGGTATGTTCATTGGTTGTGCCTGTAAAAGTTAGTGATACACTATTATTGGTTAGCAATACCTCTGCAGCTAATGGTAAGTCTTGTTTTCTGTCTTCAGCCAGCTGTCTTCGTAAATATGGTTAGAGGGCGAGTACATGCCAACAGTGTGTGGATGTACATTTAATTTTCAATAAATTTCATTCAAAGTTCAGTTTTAAGCTTCAAATAAATCAAACAAATTGTTCTGGGAACTATCATCTCTAATTTATCCCACACTTTCCATCACCGCAGATATGATAAAAATAGAAAGTTCTGTGCCGGCCTTTATTATTTCCAACTAGCCATGTTACCATCCCCGAGGCTTAACCACATCATTTCTGTGACTGCATCTGTACGCCATCTTTGCACAATTCTTACTCTGCTGCCGTGTCGACCACACCCAACAGTGCTCTCGTCCCGAATCTGTCTAATTCCTGGGTGAACATGGTAGCGACGCAGCAGCTTGAACTCATACATTGGGATCCAAATTATCAGATAAAACACAAATAAACCTAACAAGTTGACGCTCGTTGGAGGTAGTAAGGTTTAGTTACCTTTTGGCGTCTTAGTTTGGCCCCTGAGAGCTGGGTGCTTGTGGCTCCGTAAACAGGGCTCTTACTGGAAGGGGTCTTGGGTGCTGAGGTTGTTGAGGTTGTCTGATTTCAAGGATGTGCCTCTGGGCGAGGAGGTGGGGCAATACTGTCGTGAATGGATTAACGAGAGGGGGAGACTTTCCCACCTCGAGGCCCAATTCTAAGTAGAGAAAAAGAAACAAACCGTGTAGCGCTAAGGGGGTTGACTTGCGAGGTTATTGGGGGAAACTCTGGGTGCGGCTTCCAGGAGGCCAATGCTACTGCGCCCTGGCGCCTGCTGTTGGTGATGGGCGTCGGGGAGGCGTATCGGCGCCCTCTGCCTCCTGCGATTGACGGCGCCGCTTGGTAGGTGTCGACTATCCCAGTCGGTGAGCTGCGGGATGACGCAAGGGGCGTATGCGACCTCCGTCGCTGCGATTGGTAGATGCCGCTTGGAGGCGCCGGCGATCCTAGGCCGACGAGCTAACCAATGACGCAAAACTCAGACGTTTCTGGGAAGGCCGGAAGGACCTAGAGAGTTAACTTTGATTATACTTTGGCCTTGGGGTAAGAGGTCGCGGGTTGGAGTCTGGAAAGGTGTAAGGTGGGATTTGGACAGTAAGCTAGGAGGGAAAAGAGCAAAGCAGTCAAACAGAGTTAACGTGGAGCTGTGTTTATTGTAAATAATAATGCACAGCCCCAGCCGGTACCCAAGGTAGCTTCCCTTGCCGACAGTTTCCTCCTGCCACCTAACACTAAACGAGACTCGGCGAAAAGGGCGAGGGCTACCCTGCACAATTGCACGGTAGACTTGGCGAGATTCGGAAATTGTGAGGTTACTGCGTGTGTGGGTGACGGCTGCCGCTGGTAGGCTGCGCGTTACGGAACAGGCGTCTGACCTTGGGCCGCTGGCGAACTGGCGGAACTGCCGCCCGATTCTGCTCTCTGCACGCCTTATTTACCCTGCTAGCCAGGGAGAGCGGAGGGGTGAGGGAAGGAGTGGCGGTGATAGCTTATCTGCGCAGTCCGGGGCCGGGAGGCGCAGGATGGTATGCTCGCTCCAGGGCCGCATGATGCTCAGGCAGGGGGATGGGTATGCCTCCCACGCACTGCGGTGCGTGGCGGGTTGCCTGCTTACATGCGGTGGCGGCGCGTCTGGCGGCCGGCCGGCAGGGCTTGTGACGTCGTAGAGGAAGGTGGAAGTGTGGTCGGCAGGACCGCGAGGAGGCTCAATAGAGGCGATGCGCCCGCAGCGCGTCAAAGTTACATGAGAAGTTATAGATGAATAAGTTATATAATTAATGTTGCACCAAAAGCGAAAAGACTACAAATATTATTTTTAAATTTGGGACAAATGTTTGCATCCTGTCGGAAAACAGTCCATGGAGCAACACTTGACGCACACACTTGAAAAGGCTACCCGAAGCAGGTCAAACTACCCACATCACGGCAATTCCAATAAATTCTGACAATGCGACAAATCCGTTGGTGTCGCGAACCCTACCCTTTGGGTAACACTCAAACTAAAAGTTACAACCAAAAGACACTTTCTCATAACCAACTGGTGCTCCAAAAGTTGAGTGCAACTATGCAAAATACAGCAAAAGGTTATTTAGATATCACACAATGAATTTTACTATGGTCAAAATGAAACCAACACACAGTGGGAAGATAAAAAAAAGTTACGTTAAAATTCTGAGTTAATTAAATTTGAATGATTGATTTTTTACTACAGCACAATCTCCTACTCCATTTACTCTGTTAAATCCGGTAGCATGAATTTGTACGCAAAACCACCTCACTCTGGTCAGGGGTTGATAAATTTAAAATCAGTCTTGAAATGCTTCATGTGTACGCTTGCAATCTTATGTTACTATTTTTTCATGTGTATATAATTTTCGCCTTTGTGTGTTGACATTTACAAAGTTTTTGTGCGTTGTTTTAATTTGTTGTGCATTGTTTCTATTCGTGACATCACTGTATACCATCTTGTCAGTTGGAAATGGGGAACATGCGTGCGTCGTGTATTTCACTAAAAACACTATCAATATTTAGAATCATTCCTAGATTACTGTTACATAAAATGTTATATAAAAAAATTTTCAATAAATGTAACAAATTTAAAGATTTTTAAACTAAACAAGAACACTTTATGAATTGTTGTGACCACTTCTGGGTGGTTGGCTTGCAGTCAAGTTTTCATACTTGTATTATAGTCGTTTCTCAGGTCTCACCGAACGAACATCAAACGAGTTGTGAATAGTGAGATTCACACAAAATTAATAGTCATTTCTCGAGACGTAATCAGCTGATGCTAGTTTGAAGAATGACTGAAAATTAAAATCCACTACGTTTTGCCTTTGAGCACGGTCACAGAGAAAAGGCGGGGGTGAAGGTTGGGCAATTAGATATTTGCTAAACTTACAAACCTTACTGTGATCTGTTGCCTATTGGTTGACTTAAGAACTTACTGCAGATAACCTACCTTTAACGCATGAATTTAGAGTCCCTTAAAAATAACATTTTGTAGCATTTTCGTATTTTCGCTCATTTTACAAAACTTTAATGTTATAAGCATGGGTTCCTGTTTATTCTGTTTTTGCCAGATATCGCGAAATGCATAGAAATGTTGAAAATTATTTGTACTATGTAACTTAATTTTTTCAAAAAATAAATTTCTGTAATTTTCTTAAAGTCAATGAGTAGCCAAAAATTGTAAAAACTGACGTTTTGAAAAATTAGGCTACATAGTAGAAACAATTTTCAACATTTATGTGTAACTGTTTTGGAATATCTGCTCCCTTTCGGGATTTAAAAAATAAAATCCTACATGCTCTTACACATGCAATTAACACCTAATTGAAAAACAGTATTTTCCCGGATTGCTGGAAAAAAGCTCTTGTACTGCCAATAGCAAAAACGACTAACCCACAAGTTGAAAAATTACGTACTGCCGTCCCAGTAGTATCCTTTCGGTTATTTTTAGATCTCACAGGTAGGTACATAATTTGTTTTCAATACTGGCTGCACATTCATTTTACTAGGGTTAAGTGGCAATGTTAATGGAAAATTATTTCATATTACTGTAATGAATAACTTACTTTACAGATGTTAACGCTCGGTTTCAGTTGCTATATTGAATTTTATTATTATTTTGCTTTTTTGGAATCGTGAGAAGAAAAATATTAAATTGGCGACTATATCGCAAATTCTATTTACCTTGAGGTACAATACAAGCGTGGCAATAGAGCTAGTAATGTATAGTTACGTCGCAATTTGACTGGCAAGTTATGAATATAAAAAAAATTTACCACACATTGTGGCATAATTATATGTTAATAGCTAAATTGCAGTGTATGTACTGTAGCTGAATGTAAATAGAGTTCGAGGAATAATTACATATTTAACATTTTTCTTCTTAGAATTCCATATAAAGCAAAAAATAATAAAAAGTTCAATATAGCAACTGAAACCAAGTCTAAAGGTAATATAATCATTCAAGTTTAAAATTTTTTTTATCATATGCTTTCCTAGGTATGCTCAAAATCGTTGTAACATTTAAGGTCATTATCAAGAATAAACATGTGTGGGTAACTTATATAGTGTTATTTCTTGTTTTTTATTTCTACTTGCCACATAAAAAGTTTAATAATAGTAGCTTATTTGGTTACAACAAACTGAAGCTGCAAAAGCATATGACAGTGCAAGCAAATACCTTCAAAATAAATTAAACAATAAAGTAATACATATAAGCGTTAATACAATTATTATTCTTGTTGCCTTCAATTTGGTTCTGCACTATCAGATCAGAAAGCAGTATATTTTAAGTTTCAAGGAGTAGACTGTCAAAAACTACCTTTTGTGGTAGGGTCTACCTTCATAATTAATACAAATTTAATATCAGTGTTATCGTCATATTCGTACCATACTCAGTACAAAAAAAAATGGAAATAATAATACATAAATGTAAAGCGAAAGTAATTATAAACAAACATGGGTAGGCCTAATTGCCCAGATCAGTTTTAAATCATTTTGGTAAAATGTATGATTAATCAAGTACATTTTAATACTTGGGAAATACAGAGGCCTAAATCTTCTGTCCTTTTCTTTTGGTAATATAGGTCTACATTTTTGCAGCTGACAGACACAAAATCTCACATTTACTTGATATTAAATAGTACAACTTACTTGCTGAAAACATTTAACATTGACTTTTTCGTACAGAAAGAATTAGTCTGCACCTTGATAAAAACTTTTTTTTTATGTACAGTAGAACCCCTTACACTTTCTAAGGGATAAATGAAAAATTGGGTAAATGAAGGGAAAGTGTAAATGGAGGGAAACAACAAAAACTGTAACAAAACATCAATTAATTAAAATTTTTACAAGTTAATTTATAATTGCAGGACAATTGAAATATGTGACCTTAAAAAGTATTTATAAGTAAAATGATAACCCTCTAACAAAAAAAAATTTTGTTTAGCATCAAAATAAGAGAAGGCACTTTAGCCTTAACTTCGCCAAGAAAATGAAAGACGAAATAAAATAAATAAAATGATATTTTTCAGAGTATAGATTAAGAAAATGTTTGATGTATGCTACTAACATTTATTAAATTGTCCCTTCTGTTTTTAAAACTATTTGTACACATACATAATACAGTCTACATTTTTCTCTCTATTAAAATTTTATCCTTCTTAAACAATATCAACATGTAATTTGTAACTTGAGGGGAAAATATTGATAGCTTCATAAAAACATAAGTGTAAATCAGGGGAAGCAAGTATCAATTGAAGTGTAAATGGCAGGAATACAATCCATTGTTAACATAGGAAAAATAATGGGAACTAGAAAAAATAGTGTATTCAAGGGGAAAGTATAATTCAGGGGAATGTAAAATCGGGGCTCTACTGTATGGGCCTACAGTAAGAACAGTGTTTACCCACGAATCTCTGTTAAAATAAATGGTAGGTAACACTTTTTTTATTTTCTTAGTACTTTTCTCTGGACAGATTACTTGGTCCCGTAGGAGTAATGCTTGTTGCTTGCTTCTTACTTTGCAACTATTTTTTGTAGACGTGCCAAGCAGCCGGGCAGACATTAAAAGGCTGAATTGTTTTCCAGTTTTTGTCTTCTGAAAAAGTCTTAATATCCCTCTGTTGTTGTCGATTGCAGGGCAGGTTTTTCAATCCCAGTGTTGCAATGTATTAAATATACACACAGAATATTAAAATAACACCTAGTAAGAATCACACACAAACACACGAAAAGCCTCAGTTTGTTTTGGTTGCTGGCACACGTCGACTGATAATGGTGCAGTTGTGATAAATGACGGATACGGTGCCGTGTTATTATATTACGGTTCCTTCAAAATATTTACATATTTTTCACGTATAATAAAAACCCTATTTTTGACATCGGCTATGGATGTTAACCAATTTGTTGTTCAGGGCTGCCACTACTGTTTCATCAGGCCATGTGATCACGTCTGGTTGTTTTAAATGGTATGTTATTTAGACACGTGTTACAAATATTGGTAGCATCGGCTGTCAAAATATGAAATTCTTATATGGGATGGATTTAAGGAAATATTTGCATGTACGATAGTAAACCGATGCTTTGCATGAGGCTGGCGGCGACAGTCCGAAAAGTATTACCGCAGTCGTTCAATGCGTGTGTCATTGTGACCCCCTCCACAGGTCTAATATCTTTGCTGTCATATAGCATGTTTCATGTTTTTCTGTGATGTTCATGTTTAATTTTTTGTTTATTTTTTATACACATGTATTGCACAAGTACAACTTTTGAAGGAAAAGAATAGTAAAGACAACGGTTGTGCAAAAATGTTATGTATCTCTACACAATATTAAGTCAAACATCTTGACATTAGTTTAAAATTCCTTTTTTTATCTCTATGAGTTACAAATTATAAAAATATGGGTTTAATATTAGTGATGGGTCAGAATGAAAAGTTGGTTCTCATTTCCACCGGTTCTTAGCCTTTAGAACTGGGATCGAGAACAGAAATTACAAAGTTGGTTCCTCTGAACTAAAACATAACCTCTCTGATAACTTGCCTTAAGGCCCAATGAAGATCTGAACAATAGAAGAACACTCTTTTTAAACCAAGAAATAAACAGCCCGTACGTGTACGTAGAGACCTGAAAAAGTACAGGTTCTGCTTCTAAATTTATCTTCTGCTCTTTATGTTGGAGTTTTTGTTAAACTTCTTCTTCTTTTCCTAGATCCTTGCGTATAAATACAAGATGACAACACCACTCACATGAACTTCAACTCTTATGCTGCTGGATAAGAAGTGTTAATTATGTCAAGATAGTGTAAACAAAATTTAAAAAATATTTATTTTGTAAATAGTTTATTTTTTAGTTTTAAAGAAACAGTGTACGTAGTGTTTACAGAGTCATGTAATTGGGTGATAAGCTAAAGTCGCATGTCAGCAATATTTTGTTCATTCGACTATGGATCGAATGTTGGAGTGTATAAAAGAGAACACTGGCTGATTGACTGAATGACTGACATATCAAACTGCAGCTTAAACTGCTGGATGACCTAGAAATATGAAATTTTTGTGTGGGTTCTCTTCAGGTTATAGGCGAGCACTAAGAAGGGATTTTTCAAAATGTGTCCCCTAAGAGGACAAAATAGAGTGAAAAAAGTTTTATAAGATTTGTCTACATAGCTACCTTCGTGTATTTTATTTCAATGGGTCAATTGTAAAAAAGCATGTTAACCAGTTGAAGGGTTTTTTGAAATTCAATCTTTAAGGGGTGAATAGACCTAAATGTGTTTTCGATAAATTATCTATATCTATTGAACCCTTCGGGAAAGTTGCTTTTTATTTCAAAATGATACTGATGTGAATACAGAGAAATTTTCAGTTTTTCAATATTTGAGGCCCAAAGAGTAAAAAAGAGGAGAAATGTTTTTTTTTTTTTTTTTTTTTTTTTTTAAATCATTTGTACATTTCGAACCGAATGGGTTATCTCCGTGATATTTATTTCAATAGGATACATATAACATAGAACTTCAAGATGTTTCAAAAGTCTTTAATTAAGCGACTGAAATTACGTGAAATGTGTTTTTTATTATTCTTTCAGAACTATTGAACCAGTTGAGATATTGAAGGGTTGTTTGCTTTAGAATGATGTTTACATAAAGACCAAAAATTTAATATAAGATTTTATTTCTAAATTTGACTCTTAAAGATGTAAAAAAATTTAAAATTTATTTTCAATTCGTGGTCAATGTATATCCATCTAATTGAATTTTTTTATATTGATGCGATTTTCACTTAAAATTATTACATACTTAAATAATTAAAATTAAGTTTATTTATTGTTAGAAATTTTACAGCTAAGGGGGTGAAAAGTTATAAAACGGGATTAAAGGTGTTTTTAATTAACCGTATACAGTATATATTTTTAAATCAACAAGCTGTCCATTGAATTTTGACACATCCTATACAGTATCCTAATTTTTTATAAAAAATAAAAGGGTTTTTTATCCTTCAAAATTCGAACCCTGAGGTGGCAGAAATACATAGAATTTGTTTTAGATAATAACATGAGTGCTATTGAACCTGTCAAGATGTAGAGTTGCTTTTTGTTTTATGATGATGAATTCTTAAATGCCCTGAAACGTATTTCAGAACTTAAATTTTTAACACGTGATGGTAAGATTTTGCAAATTTTGATCACTAAAATGGTTGAAAAACTCAAAATTTGTTTTAATTCACCCCAGGATATTTACCGAACCCGTTGAGATATGGAGATATATTTTTTTGCTTCAATATGATGCTTACGTAAGTATGAAAAATAATTAGCTTAGTTTTTATAATTAGAAAAAGCTCTCAAAATAGCCTGTTGAGCTGGGCTAGTAGGCAATCCAGAAAAGCAAATACAGCGTTAGAGAAGTAATTTATAGGGAAGTTAACATTCTGCAATTTTACCGTTACATATGGTTGTACAACCTCAATGCGCTCAATGACTGAATATTTTATTTGTAATTAATTTTATACAGTATGTATTGAGGGCACTGTCATCGCTGGTCACGCTAGATGTAAATTAATTATCATACCTTTTTTACTACTTGTACCATCCAAATATCCTAGGTCTGTTTTGCCATGGCTATATATAAGGCCCGGGACAGTTGTTAAGATTGGCAGGGATAGATTGACTGTTTTTCAGATGGCTGCTATAACTGTGTAGCTAGCTGCAGAGTAAGCGCAATCTGTAGTTTGGTTATCCTAACACTTGTTGACCAAGCTACTAATCTGGCGTACAAAGAGGTCCTTCAATTGAAGTAAATACGTACTGTTACGAGTAATTCACGCGGGCAGTGCCACAGGTGGACTGCTAGCTTTTGTCATAAAAATGATTGTTTATCTTCTATGCAGTTCTTTACTAGTCATCCAACTGTGATGAAATTTCAAAAAAAAAAATTAGGTGGAAGAAGGCAAAATGAGGTAGAGGGACAGAACAGGATACCCAAAATATTTAGTGAGCAAATTAACTTTCGTGAGTTTTTTTAAGCTGAGTAGCAAAACTGAGTAAAGAGGTAGAATGAGACTCCTGAAAAACTTAGATAAAAAAATGTAAATTTTGGCGAGTTGTGCGTACGTCTACAAAGATTTTAGCTTAAAAAAAAAACTTTTTTGAAGGGAGGAGGGTCAAAATGGTGTATATGGGCAAAACGGGGTGTCCAAAAAGATATTAATTTAATGAAAAAAATTTTTTTGGTTTGTACAAAAAAATTTTGAATCTTAGGAGGTGGGTGTTAAAGCGGGGTACGACAACAGGATACCCAAAAAAAAATTGTCTAACAATTTTCCCCTTCAAAATGTTTCTAAAACGGACATTAATGACCCATGACCCTTAACATCATTTCCCTCCATTGAGCATTTTCAAAATTTTTTTGTTTCAGAAATACTATTGCATTATATTGAAAACCCTGCCAACAAAGTTGGTGGAACCAGCTAGTTGTAAAATAAAAATGAGCTGCAGTGTTACACTCTCTTGTCAAACCTCTCAAACCACTTAAAGAGAGTGTAACAATCATAAAAAAAAAAAGGGAACAAAATTCAAAGATTGAAAATTTTAAGAATTAATAGCAAATCAGTACTCAAATCAAAACTAACTTAAGCAACAGTGAAAAAGGATAATTAAACGCTGTCTTTGCAATCAGTGATAGAATTTACTAGATGCGTTAAATAAAAATTGCAACAGTACAATTTACATTTTAGTATACAGTTCACCTCTGGCATAATTTATTACACCCTATATAAAGTCGATCTGTGCTCATTATAGTTTGCTACTACCAAAACAAATAGTTTAACTGTAAAGTGTAATGTCTTTTGACCTATACTCATTGCAATATCTAGTATTGCTTCTTTTATACAAAATCTAATAGCAAATCTTGATACAGTATACTTCAACAGATAACATAATATAAATGTTTTAATGTTACTTAATCTGATAGCAAATCTTGAAACCTTAAGGAAAATGTCAGCCTGCAAATTCAGATTTTCAATTAATGTGCTGCTAATTTGGGTGTTGACTACCTTGCAAAGTTTTTCTCTTTCAAATAGAAGCAGAATGAATCAATGCATTATATTTAAACAATAAATTTGGTGCCACAGGTGAAAAAAACTCCAGCTAAAACAAACCGAAACAAGTCCACACATACCTGTTCTTATCCCTTTTGGCTTGACGATCAATACAGATACCATTCAGGTATTATTATGATCTTACATTACCCAAAGGAACACAGTGCGAAGTTCCGCCACAGGTAATGCCACTTATCCATGTAGTATAATGGCACACTTTAAACAACAAAAACCGGCGAGAAATTTTTGTCTGCAACTGACTGTAATAGCGTGGCCTTATCCACACTAAAAAATAATGCACTGCAACCACACAGTACCGCTCATGACTACAATTAGGAAATATGGTTACGTCCTATATCGGCTTTCGCCGATGAATCGCCTACCCATGTAGAGGCTACCAAGCCAGACTATATTCCGCCGCGTGTTGGCCATCCGTACTTTTCGAGTTACTTGCTACAACGCACCATCACAATTGCCTACGCCGATTTCCTCACACAATTTAGTAATGAATGCCTATCATCACAAAATCAACTAAAGTACTAATATTGGAGCCTGCAGTAACGTCCCTGCTGACTGCCCCGTCTTCCGCACGTACTGCATGCAACTCCGAGAGTGACGTAGGCTGTGCGTCCCGACCGGCTCCTCACGAGCGACTGTCACCTAAAAACGGTTACGACACCAAAATTTTATGGTCATCACAGCAGGTAATGGTGGTTGTGGATGATCACGATTGTCGCTGGCATTACGGGTGTGTGATTTTTACGGTTTTACTGTAAAGCACACAATTTATCAGGGTGTCTACTGGTTACGGAAGTCACCAAAAAAGTCACGGAAGTCACTGAATTTAACAAAGGGTCACAGATTTTGTAAGTGGGCAGTTGAGCACCGTGTAGGAACAAGCAGTTTATTTTCACATGTTTAAATGGCAGTCATTTATTTGTAGCTTTGAAAAATGAGCATATATTTTGCCATGAATTCTCTGCAAGTTCAATCTTTGTGCTATACTTTGTGCGGTACTTGTTCCCTTTTAACGATAGCACGCCCAAATATTGTACGTGTCATGCAAGACCCAAGGTAATGCAAAAACTGCGCCTTCGAGTTCAAACTTATTCACTTATGCCGTCCTTACCCGTTGCCTGGTCATGTTCAATTTTCACATGCTCGTCCTGCTGATGTGTAGTGCTGATTACGTATCCCTTTTTTTTCCCCCTGTGCTTTCACTTCACTTGGAACTTGGCAGTGACACAGTCTCACACACACACACACACACACCACCCGGCACAATACTCTAAGCAGACGAAGGTAAACATGCATCTATCACCTGCATCACGGATAAATTTCATGAAGCTAATGATCTGACCACTGCGTTGGCGCCAGAAATCCTACAGCTTGGAGGAGATTGCAACTCGATAACTTACTCACTTCACCAGGAAAATTTAATAAACTAAAAACTGCTGGGCATTTTTCGCTGAGGGTGGGAAGATATTGACAGTTTCCGGGAAAGGCATTGGTAGTTGTTTCCCATGCTGAGAAAGTTTATGCGGGTTGGGGAAGAGGTGGAGGCCAGTCATCTGCAGGCCATGAAACAATCATGTAACTCTAGCTCTCACGGAGAAGTGGGGGGGGGGGGGGGGGGGGTTGTCAATTGCCAGTGGCAAGACAAGCATGTAACTCTAGCTGTCACTGCCTTGTTATCTACGAAGAGTAAGCTTTTGCGTTATAAAGAAATGAAGCTAGACAAACTGTGTAATGTAATAGTGCTCACAAGCAGAACGTTGCTCTCCAACATGCGCTGTCACATTTTTTAATAGCTTTGACTTTTTTTTTTTTTTTTTTTTGTGATTTTTTGACGGTTCCCAAAATTATATTTGTAAAATTGCTACCTTATTGTTTAATAGAGCAGCACACAATATAAAATTGTTAGAGTTACAAAAAAGAGAAACTGCTGGAAGAAAATAGGAAGAACTGCTCAAAATTGAGAGAGAGCTAAAAAAACTAAGAAATTATATTATAATCATTGTTTTCATAGTTTTTGTAAATGTTTTAATTTTGCTACTGTGATGACGTTATAAGTGATTATTATGTACAAATACGTAGGTTGCAAGAAGTTTTTTTATGTCCCTATAGGTCACCGAAAAAGTCACTGAATTTTGTTGGCTGTGTTGGGTAGACACCCTGTTTATACTGTGATGATTGAATATTTATTTGTTATGAAAAATGTTAGAATGCAGGGTGTGTTGTGTTTATTTTTTCATACTTAAAGCCTGTCAGAACATGATATAAAATTTGCTTCATGCATTGTGTGCTACGACTGAAGATTCGGGTAATTCTGTTAAATTTATTACAGTTTTGCTTTGATAGTCCAGCACATTTACATGATTTTAATTCATGCAGATAAATATACTAGTTTTAAAAATAACTAAATATTATAGTCTTAATATTGATTCAAGATAATTATTGTATTTTTAATAATTTTTGATGGAATAGTCTTAACATTTTTTCAAAAGAAAGTATATAATTGTGATTGAAGTAACGGTCACAATAATCATCATAGGAATATTCGTAGTAATGGTTGAAGGAATTTTACTAACAGTGATTACAGCTATAAAATATTGATTAAAATATATGGAGTTGTGTTAGGTACTACCCGATTTCTATCTACAATTTATATGTTTTGTTTAGTATAGTAGAACTCTTTTAACAATTCAATTTATAATATTTTCCTGCTTAATATGCTACATTTTATGTGTTGGCAAACATATTTTTCAATAGGAGCTGAACCTGTTATATAAAGTTTTCTTTTGTGTAATATAGATATTTGTTGAGTTCCTTCAGAAGTATTATAAGCTTGACAGGGTTCTATAGCAATGTGTTAGATCCATCTGACTGCTTCAGTTACTATCAGCTAATGATACATACTGATAACAAAGATAAACAGTAACCCATGGTGTTAAGCTCATGTGGTGCAGGTGGTTGTATTTTGAGATAAATACAGTTGCTTGAATTTCTCAGTATGGGAGATATTTTTTACATGTGTGTGTAGCAAGTTTAGTAATTTTGTCATCTCCAACTTGGATACCTAATATCATTAATATTTACATGACGTAGGATATGCAATAACTCAGATGTTCACTTTCTGTAAGTTGTTACAAAGGCAGCCTTTATATTATACATAATATTTTTTTTATATCTTAATGTAATCAATGTTATTCTTTTGCGCTGTGTTTAACTTGCTTTTAAAACTATAAATAAATATAATGCAACACATTTATTTTAAAATTAAAGTGGTGTATGGTTATATTTTTCTACTGTGTAATTTCCATCAATATTTGTGTAAAATATAATATTCTTTCTGAAAACTCTTCAGTATTCTATACTATTGTTACATGTTAAGATGCACTTACGTAACACAGTGATTGAGTAAATCAGTAGTTAAACAGAATTGATTTGTGATTTAAAATATAATGACTGAACATTAGGTGGAGGCAATTATAATTTTGACAGATTTAAATACAAATAGTTATTTGAGAAATTTGCAAGTAAGAGTTGTTTTAACTTACAGTGCATGTAAAGCAAGTAACACTTTGTCTCATTTAAAAAAAAAAATGTTTTAGCAAAGTAAATATCAATCTCTTGACAGCAGTATATGTAAGAGCAAACAGTGAATTACTATGACAGATAAAACAATGATTTTATAGCATTGATGTCTCGTGCTATTTGTACCCTTGATCTTGGCAAACATGATAAATTACCAACATTTACCACTTCAAAATCTCAGTAAATCTTGTAATGTAATTGCAGTTTTAAACTTTACAATGCATAAAAAAAACTGGTAATACTGTATGAAAAATACTGTAACCTCCAGTCTGCCAGTAAGTATTATTCTTTTAAGGTTAAAAAAAAAAAAAACTGTGTAATGTAACACACAAAGACAAAATATTAGATTATGACAAATGTAAAGCTTAAAGACATTGTAATGATTAAATGTTGTATGTAATAATCCCAGCATAGTAAATCTTACAAACAAATTAATTCCAAATGCATTTATCTAAGATATATCATACTTATGAAATACAATAGAACTCCTATATTGCACTTTCTAAGGGACAAATGAAAAATTGTTTCAATGAGACGAAAGTGTCATGCAGGGAAAGAATAAAAACTATTACAAAACATATATTTATTACAATTTTTTACAAGGTAAGTCTAGCACAGACGTAAGATGTAATATGTGATATAAAAAATTCTTTATATGTAAACTATAATCAATATTCTAACATAAATTTTTGTTTAGCATCAACATGCCACTGGGCATAGGTTAAGAAATGGCCTGATTCATACTGCTGACATTGATTAAATTGTCTTTTTTTTTTTTTTTTTTTTTTTTAAACTTCTTATACAAATATGTAGGTACGGTCTACAGTTTTCTCTGTATTAAAACTTCATCCTTCTTCCACAATATCAACTTTTAACTTGTAAGTGGAGGTAAAAATATTGTTAGCTTCATTAAAAAGTAAGTGTAAATCAGGGGAAGCAAGTATCAAGTGAAGTGTAAATGATAGGAATACAATACAATAGTTAACATAAAGAAAATAATGGGAACCAGAAAAAAAAATGGTATATTTAAGGGGAAAATGTAATTCAGGGAATGTGAAATTGGGGTTCTACTGTAATTATTTAATTACGGATAACTGTTTGTCATAAAACTGAAAAGAACTGTGAATCTCATTTCTTACCTTTGGCGTACTCAGTCTTACACTAACAAAAGTATTGTAGTTCAAACATTGATTGTATGCACTGAAGGTCGAAGACTGCCTGCTCCCTGGCAGTTTTATGGAATACGTAATTGCCTTACTATTCTGAATTCAAAATACCTACTACAAATATAAAATAACTAACAGACAAAAGCCTAGGAAAAAGCAAGTAAACTAAATGCAGCAACTTTTATAAATAGGTTCAAGATGTCCATGCACATTTGTCATTTAAATTTCAATTGTCAGCAGTAAAATTGATTAATTCTATGAAAATGAGTGATATTTTCATGCCAAAACAGACCAGCAATTGAGACTTTCAGAAGCTGGCAGCTGATCAAGCAGGCAGTGGCGATTGAGGAAGAGCTAAGTGATAGGGAGGAAAATCATTAGTTGCCAAGCCACAGTTACTGTGCTTGTGTGCATCAGCCAAGAGCTGGAAACATTTTCTTCTGTAGTAAACTCACTTTATTAAATGTTTATGGAAACCGGTGCTGAGAATTATCCATGTTTCCCGATCATTTGTGCATTGCCAGACATTAATTAACATGACAGTCAGGTATTTAGTGTATGTGATAAATTAGTTTTTTACAGGCTGTAAAAATTTAAGGGGCAGTAAGAGTTAGTCAGGTATTTAGTGTATGTGATAAATTGGTTTTTTACAGGCTGTAAAAATTTAAGGGGCAGTAAGAGTTGTTTATGTTAACATTTTTTATATTTGTTTCTGCAGTGATGTGAAGGATATGATGTATGTGTGACAAGTGTTATCAGGTATTAGACTGAATGGTGTGGTACGAGATACTGAAAAGCAGAAAAGAGGATGAAATTGATGTTAACATTTAATTATTTAAGCCATACTCTGTTAATAATTGTGTTTGGCACAGAGAAATAATTGTGTTACTGTTGCTCTTTGGTATTATGAGAAATTAGTTGGATCTTGATTTATACTTTTGATTACCAAGGAAGTAGAAAAGAGAAAGAAGAGTTTGTGAAATGTAATGGGGCAGTTTGTGACAGTCCTGTTTGAAGAGATAATGTTTTGGAATAGGCAAAGAGAAGCAAACGCTCGGGGGTGGCCGTGGCACCAGGTCGGAAGTAATGCTTATTACGTACATGGTTGCGGCTGTAGCAGCACCTGATCGCGTGATCTTCATCCCCTTAACAGCAGGAAACATATAGCTCCTATGACTGGTTTTTGTGGAACATTGGTGCTGGTTTCCTAACATGATGAACAGGCTGGGTTATTGCTATTTACTGCCTGTGCTTCTTTGGGGTTAGGGCATGAAGGGTAGATGGTGTATGGAAAGGGCAAAACAGGAGGTTAGGTTAGTAGTCCTTGTTGAAATAGGTTTTGGTGGTGTGGCAAGGCAGACAGGTTTAGCAGGTTGGTATTTGGTGGAGGAATGGAGATTATGGCCATATATACTTGACAACTTTCAACAGAGCTTGGAGAGCTGACTTGCGAACAATGGCAGGGGTGCAGGCTAAGTCACAGCAGCTTTTCTTTGACAAGCAACCTTGTCTCTGCGGTGCATGTAAATGCATGGGGCACCAGGGCAATACTTTGCAGTATGCTTGGTCTGGACCAAGGCAACTCTTTCCCTGTGCCTCGTCCTAGTTCTGTTGTAGATATTAGTTGGTGAAAGTTGTTAATTAATGTAGAAGGGTAAACAGATGTACACCTGTCGTAGGTAGAGTATACAGGTACAAGGGTGTAATGAAGGGGAAGCGAGGCGCTACACTTGTTAATCCATGTAAAACCAGAGCAGGCTCCTTGTGGGCCAGTGCAAAGCTCCCATAGTGCAATTGCCTATTCTTGGTTCACTGTGCCTGAACGACACTCCAGACATTTCGGGTCAGTCAAAACAACCATGCTGCAAGGGAGCACAGTAGCCAAACTGCTGAGGAATGCAGGCACCTTTCAGCAGACTATAAACTAGGCTCCTCGCTAAGGAGCTGAGCGGTCTGTCGAAACCACCCAGCACTAAGATGTACTGAGGTCTCTGCACTCACAGGAATATGATTTGATGGAATGCACTTTCAGGGAATGTGAGGATAGTGTATTGGAGCTGGGAATCATGACGAGGTAGGTGTTAAGGTGTAGTAAAGGGGCATACAGAAACAATGACAGGTGTGTTTATTCAAAGTAAAACACAGTCCTGTGCTTGCATCATAGTAAGTGCTTGAAAAGAGCAAGGTCCCTGCTACCAAAACACCAAGTTGAGAGCATAAGCTGGTTGTGATTAAAGGCGCAAATGTGACCCCAGTCATAATGTTTGGTTGGCTGGAGCACTGGTATAATGTGCTGGAAGTTCCGGTGCAGAGATTATGACAGTCATGAGTGCTGCAGCGTTGAAATAAACTATATTCTGATGGGCTCATGAGATGATTGGCTGTTCAGGCAAGGAGCAAGTAGCTTCGCTCTTCTGAAGATAGTAGTGGGTACTCTCAACAGATGCTCTCTACGTGTGACAAAAAACCTGGCTCAACAAGGGTGTCGTAGACTTGTTTGAAGTGAATCTTTTTGCACTCTTTGCAGCCCGTTAAGTACCTGCAAGCCTGGAGTGGGCGAAGGAAAGACAATCAGGGGTAGCGACCATCCCAACTCCTGCTCAACCAAGGAGTGGAGCTAGAGAGCCCACCTAACTCAGGCACCATCAGGTTGAGCAGGTTGTAATGTGACAGTTGGCAAGCCTGTGATAATGCAGGCTGTTTTAGGAGTGGTTGACTGATGTGCACAGGTGAAGAAAGGCAGGAATGAGTGTTCAGAGGAGGCTTCCAAAAGTACACTGTAACTTGAAGCACGTCAAAGTCCGGTTTCATTTTTCATTTCAGCCATCTGACTTTAGATTTTGATGTTTTTGTTGTATGTGTTTTTGCATGTGGAGGACCTAACTCCTGTGCTTTGTCAGAAACAGCACTTAACTCTTGTATAAATCAGCATGTTACAGGTTATACCCTTTAATATAAATTAAAATAAATTGTTTAGTGAAAATACTGGTATGCTAGTTAATTTATTGAAAACTGCAAGTCTAAACATACACTATCAATAGCACAGTTTTGTTTTTTAATGATGTAGTATTGGTATTTTTAGGCAAATCAACATGTTAAAATTTTGATGCATGATACAGTACCTTAGATTTCTGTATGTATTTGGAAATTGAATGTTATGTTGTAACATAGTATATATTTTTGTGTCTTCTGAAGTTCTATTCTTATTGATATTTGGTTTTGCTGTCAGCATCAGTCAATGGCTCGGCAGGAGTTGTTCTTGGTCCACCATCAGGAATGCCACCAATGTCCAATGGTACGGCAGGCCAAGCTGCTAGTCCACAAGGAGATCCTACACAAAGAGGAACCCAACCTTCAGTCCAAGAAGAACCCCTGCCACCAGGGTAACCCTTCCTAATTTTTTATTGCTACTTCTATAATGTATGTAGTTTAGTGTGCATGAAGACATAACATGTACACAAAAACAGAATACGGTCCCAACAAGAGATCTAAACTAACCAGTGTGTTTCATCTAATAAGTCACTTATAAATACCTATAGGTATGATGTCAAGGCCGTCTCTAGCATGACACACACACATTGCTCAAGGGATTTATGATTACCTCAATGACAACTAATTAGTAAATTTGGTTAACGCTGTTTGACTACCTCCAAATTTCATTACAGTAGATCACACTTTCTGGGTGATTAAATGGGGAGGACAATATACAGTATGCACTGCAACTCAAGAACAGGGTAAGCTGGTGTTAACAAACAATGCACATGAAATGCTGCAGAAAAAGTGTTAAACACTAGACATTACCAAAGCACAGTGGATGAAAAACTTTACGCAGTGTTCAAATGTTCAAAATGTGTAAGGAAAAAGCAGAGAGCAAATGTGTGTTTGGGAGGAAAAGCTTTAGAATTACAGTTTATTCTTATCTTTTAATGGATGTAATTTTTTTATTTTTTGTGCAGTAGGATCGGTTAAGGCAACTTTGAATTTTGCCTTCTACATTCTTAAGACATATGAGAATATTGCTGCTGTCATTGGATCCATGTATATTGAGATGGGGTTTCACTGCACTAAATAGTCAGCGCTAGTCCAGTGGTTAGGCTCCTGTTCTCCATGTTCAGTGGTAGTTAATAGTAATTAGTATTTGTTAGCATAATGTTAATGATTTTGGCGTCATCAGTCTGCAGGATGGTCTCGGTTTTAAGAAAAGTAGTACCTGTATTTTGTTCATATTTTGTGTTACCTCATAACTGCAAGATTTTGAGAATGCAGAATGTTTTATGAAGTGTACCAAATTATCACCTTTTGTAATAGTGTGGTAATTTTTTTTAAAAGGTGGGAAATGCGGTACGATATGTATGGCCGACGGTACTATGTTGACCATAACACAAGAAGTACATCATGGGAGCGTCCGCAACCACTGCCTCCGGGGTGGGAGATAAGAAGAGACCCAAGAGGTAGGATATACTACGTGGACCACACCACACGGACGACCACGTGGCAGAGACCAAACACTGAGAGATTGCAACATTTTCAGCACTGGCAGGGGGAAAGGGCCCATGTTGTGCAACAGGGGAACCAGAGGTTCTTATATCCTCAGGTAAGGCAGCTGTCGTCAGGACACATTTTTTTTCCCGAGAAGTTCAATGTTTTTTCCTCAAATAAATGTATATGCTATGTTATAACCTGGAAAAAAAGTGTGAACATGGAACTAGAAATAGAAAAATTGAAAATTATGGAAAAAGTATTTTAAATACAAAGCTGTACACAGTTCTTTGGCTCTTTACAGTCTTGTTTAGGAAGGCATATAACTGAAAAATTAAGAATGGTAGTGTATTCTCTTTTTGGGCAGAACAGAGTACAACACAGAAATGTCTGCTTTATTTTATTGTGCAACATGTATCTTGAACACCAATTCCACCATAACTAGATAATGCAGTATAATTTATTGTAGTTCTCCGAAAATTAGCCGCTAAGTTGTAGTGAAAATATTTCAAGTTAAGGGTTTATTTCCTTACAGGTGAGAATATTTTATGAACTTACAGTACGCAGAAAAATTGATACCAACATTCAATATCATTTGACTTTTCGTGCTGTTTTGTTTTACCAAAAAAAGAACAGTATTCAAACTGAAAACAATGTGATGATTTTATAGAATCAGCTGAAATTAAAAATTAGTGTCACATTATAATCACAAACTTAGTTCTAGATTGTCATATGTTAGAGAATGTTTACTGTTTACTATTATTCTGTTAGAGAGTTACCTATGCCAAAGTCACAGAAAGTCATAGAAAGGTGAACTTACACTGCTAGTACTAAATGCAGGCTGCTCTGTTTCGACTTGAAGCATGTCTTACTTTCTTCCATACTCATTGATCTGCCTTGTCTGTTGTCTTTTGTGCAGAGTTTGTGAAGTTGTTACAGCTCAGAATTGTAACAATGCATACTAGCATCACATCATACTAGAATTGACAGTAGCTGGTAAAACTGCTCTACTATTTGTTTTGTTCAAAATCTGTTGTGCAACACATGATGGGGCTCCCTGCACAGAAAACTCAAATTTTACTTTTTGTACTGCATTTATTTCTCTTCTTCTTTTTCTGCCTCTTCCCCTTCTCCATGTTAAATTGCTTACTCCTCCCATTCCTCCTCACTTCTTACCATTGCTTTCTTCCTCTTGTTCCACGTTGGCTGAATGATCAGACCATTTGCCTCCCGCCAAGGCGATCCGGGTTCGATTCCCGGCAGGGACGATCCCCGGATTTTTGCATGTGGGAATTGTGCCGGACGATGCCATTGTTCGGCTGGTTTTCTTGGGGATCTCCCGTTTCCCCCGCCCCTTCATTCCGGTGCTTTTCCATGTTCACCGCACGTTACGCCTCACCAGCGCTAAAGACCTCGATGTTGAGTGCTGACCAAAATCTTTCACTCACTCACTCTTCCTCTTGTTTCATATAAAAATTTTCGTAAAGTTGTGCACAGCTGTAATTAATTTGTTTTGTGACTATTACTCAGAAAAATAATGTATATAAGCTGAAGAGATTTAGAATACAAAAATGTGTAGTATCAAACATTGGGTGTATGTAGAAATACAGAGTTGAAAATTCTAGTCATACTGAAGGTAAGCATTCCAAAATTGAAAACTGATCCGGTCCAAGACTGGATCTTGAAAGATGTATAGCTTACCTGCCCCTCGAAGTAGTGCTGTAATGCATTCTGAGAAAATAAGAGTGCTAAGTAAATTAGCACGTATCAATTTTGGAATGGCCCTAAGAGTGCATGTTAAGAAAATAATTCCATTTCTGACCATGGGAAAGTGCTTGTTTACTGTACTGCTTAATAAACTACGGATCAGTAAAGCTAACTTTAATATGTAGTAATAACTAATAAGATGCAAGTATAATTATAAATGCAAAATAACTCTGTATGCTGTGAAACAATTTTGAGTTTTCTTCACATCAGCATATTTAATCCTAGACAAGTAACATCAAAACTGTATTATATTTTACTTTATTTCTATTTGTCACCGCTGTGAGGACTTTATTAAGTTCGGTGGTCGATATGCCTAAATTTCAGGTTGTTTTGTACCCTTATTCACCTGTGGCATTTGGTATTGTTTACTTTGTTAACCAAGTCTAGTAAAACCAAAATATTACTTATTCTTCAGATTATAAAGTAAATTATTTCAGTTGTTGCTTCAAAAAATGTTAATTTAACTCTTAACCTTTGAATGGAAGTTACAGACTTGTGGTGGGTTACTGACAGGGAAAAATTGGCAAGTTACCCAGGTCTGTCAACATAGTGGTTGCATTATTAGGTAATGTGTTGGCATTTATGAATAAATTCAGTGATACGGACATGTAATTAACTACCAAAGTACAGCAAACAGTAATGAAACAATCCTGAAATGTACAGTATTTACCCATGTACGATGGAAATCAAGGTTTTTTGATAAATAGGGCCTGAAAAAGTTGTGTTTATCGTACATTACAGACTGCTGGAAGGATTTATAACAACAGAAAAAAAGTGTGAAACTCTTCGTTATCAGATTGTAGCTCGTAAGCAGTAAGTATGTAACGCTAGCATTACAGTTGTCCAAGAAAAAGGCCGTCATCTATGGCTGCCGGCCTGCTGGGACATGCCGAGCTTACGGTGTGCCGGACTATGCTGAGTGGCTCCAAGTCATTGTGCACCTAGATCCATTTGCCTCAGTTGCCCAGTCCGATGAGCAAGAATCTAGGTACTCGCAACGTGGCATGTGGCGGTGCACAGAACCAAGACTGAGATAAAGATTAATTGCTCCGCTAGAAAGTGCCACAGTACAGTAGGTGCTCTAAGCGCTGACAACTGTCAACAGAGTGCAGTACATGGCTGCTGCCGCTTAAAAGAATTGTGTGCTGTGCAGCATTGCGCCAGCCTGCCTTGAGTTTTCACCGTCGCTATTTCTAACACGTCAAACTGTGCGAGTTCGATTTATACCTTTGGGGTGTAATTTAATTCGTAAGACTTTAGCCACGTATTTAATTCACGTAATATTTAAATTATATTTCATTACGTTTTGAACAAATTGAAACTTTATAGCGAAAAAAAAAAAAAAAAAAACTTTTTTCCTTGAAAATGTGGGGGTGCAGTTCTTACATGGATGATTACTGTATATAACAAACTGAATATTGCAGGTAATGTGCTGCTACGCTGCAATATGGAAACTCTTTGAATTTATGCCATATAAGTAGCTTGAGAGTTTTGTTATTTTCTTAGCACCAAACTCCTTGTACCATTGTATTGTTTGTCTGGGTGTGGAGGAGGCAATTAGTATTGTGTGTGATACAAACTGTTGTGTGACAGCATTCTGCAACTGCCACACCTGCTGCAGACCAGGAGGAAGATGCTCTGGGGGCTCTTCCAGCAGGCTGGGAGAAGAGGGTGCAGCCAGATGGGAGGGTGTACTTTGTTAATCACAAGAACAGAACAACCCAGTGGGAAGACCCTAGGACACAAGGGTGAGTGAGCGCATCTAAAATATAAGAACACTTTTGTGATAATAAAGAGCCCCTAAAAATGGTGATTCACAAAATTCCATGAAATTTGGTGTAGTTATAAGTTTTTCCCGAATCTCTGCATATTTTAGTTAAAATTACGTTTTACATGAATTCAGACTCCTGGGTGAATGTTTTTTTTGGAAAATCAATTAAAACATCACTGTCGAAATGGGTACATTTTCCTTTCAAATACATCTGTTTTTGTTTAATTATCATTTTTTTATACAGTATTGGTATTAGTCCAGGCATGCCATTGTAATGGATTTTTACAGTTTTCACCAGACAAAAACACAGACATTCACAGATATTATGTACAGTAGCATAGCTGCCAACTCTTACGATTTTCCCGTACAATGTACGATTTTGTGCCCTATTGTACGGTTGTAACGATTCATGTGAATTATTGTACGATTTTCAAGTTTTTCAATTTTTTTTCCCCGTTTGGTTAATTCATACTAAGAAATCTGGTACTGAAGTATTGTAATTTCGGTACCGAACATGTGATGTGTAGATTTGCCTTAGTGTCGTATTTAATAAAGACAACTGTACTACCGTAGTTTCGGGAAATAGCGTGCTTCATTTATAGCCATTGTACAATATTATTCACTACAGAATACCGCATTATTCACGCATCGTACGAACGTCCCGCGAACATTGCCGAACACACCCGATGTATTGTAGTTGTCTTCCTGGCGAAATGGCAGTCGTGACTCGTGTAAACAAAAGTCACGAGACTGTTTTAATTTGAAGTGTTTTTTCCAGTTTACCGTTTCCGTGTAGTAATTGCTCAAGAACATGCATAAAATCTTGTGAACTGAAGGAAACTATCGTTTGATTCTTATTTTTCCAGCAAATATTGAAGCGCACGTCGTAGTTGCGTAGTGTTTGTAAACAAGGTTTTTGCCAAGCTTAAATGTATCATTTTGTTATTGTGGCGACGTATACTGCCGTTACTTGTATCGACGTCGCATATTTAATAGTCGTGAAACGCAGGAATATTGCAAGTTTCATGCCTTGGAAATACAACTTTGCTGTTTTTACAATTACGTTTTTGTATACAGTAATTGCCGAACCGTGCGGACGTTAAAAACTGTTCAAAAATTTAAAGTATGTGGTATCAATATTGTATAGGATATTAAATACTTTCACATCTGCACGTTCAACGATGTACAATTTATTTCTCAAATCCACAGTATTTGCAGCGTCGGAGAGTTGTGATTTAGATGTGCCAAGTGTGATTAAATTACCTAATTTGCACTCTAAGAATTTTTCGTTCATTAATGGAACTGTGAAAGAAAATTTGAAAGCTGTGTTAACAGAAATCGTGATGTAGGGGCCTATCTATTGGTGTATTAAAATCGTTAAGTTTGTAAACTTGCAGAAACCAAAACTATCTATTCTAGGTTTGTTTAGGTTTGTATGAATATTAAAATTAAAACAGTTTTTATGATGGTACAACAAAGTAAGCCTACTGAAAATACGTTCTGTAATTTCGCTGTTTTTGTTTTCTTTATAATAGTCCTAGGGAGGCTATGTAATTTTAGCCATGGACACAACATGTGAATAGTAGTCAAAATTGTAGATAATTTTATTAATTATTCGGTATGTTCTAAATTTATTTTGCATACAAAATTTTTACGTGTTTTCAGTGTAGTATTTTATTTAAAAAATTGCTAAACTGTAGTTCGATGGCATTTACATGTAGACAACACGTGAAATGCCGCGACTCGTTTACGCACAGTTTTACTCATTTTGAAAATTGTACTATTTCTGAATCCTTGAGGTTGGCAGCTATGCAGTAGAGTCTCGTTATAGCGAAATGTCACGGTTCTAGGTTCGAACTTCACTCTAGCCGTGTCTTCGCTATAGATGAATTTGGCCTATCCTGACCCCTAAACCCAAACATTGCATTAAAACTGTCTTTAATATTACTTAATTACAAAGTAGTACGTTATTTTAAGGAAAAGTTGGTTTATTTTAACATGTAAGTGTGCGCTGGTTACAATGATACCCAACAAATATGGGTGCAACTATTCGCTAAGTCAAAACGGGCCAAAATCTCCGCCGTGTCATGGAAGTATGGCTATCAATCGCTGGATGGGCGCGCTGCAATTGTGCAAGCGCTGGCAGTCAACATGATTACATGCCGGCCGCTGCAGACCAATGTAATCAGTTTGATGAACGTTGTGGTGGTACCACAGTAAAACAAACATAATTATTTTTACTACGGTATTATTCATATTATATTTCAGTATCAGTCTCAAAAACACTTCAAAATATATTAAGTATTTTTCTGTGTATTTTTAAGAGGGTTGAATATTTTCACCTGTGTAAATTTTGAATTTTAATTAATTAGTTTTTTTGTGTTATAGTTAGGAAATCTCTCATTTTTTTGTGAATAATAATTTCTTAATTGATTTCTAAATGAGTTATGACACGCAGCAAGAAATGTGATCTCTTAGCTGTGGTAGAAGTTGCAGACCTCCTTGTAAGGATACGAATCCAGAACCTGTTGGCTTTCGAATTCCTTTTTTTTTTTCTTTCTTCTTCCCTCAACTGCGAAGCAAAATGAACATACGGCAGATCTCGCAGTTTCCGAGATCTGATCTGCCGTCAGCCTAAAATTAGGGACGTCTAGGGAAACATACAAGGCCTATTTAAAAGTTTTTCATTTATGCCAGTTTGAGAAGTGGCAATGTTAATGCAGGTTATTTAGTATTTGGAGTGAACTTCAAGCCATCGAGGGATACGTACGTAATTATAGACATATTTGTCCATTGACGTTCTTGATACATCTCTAAGGCCGACCTTGCCTTGTACAAATATTAAATAATTCAACTAACTGTTATATTTCATGTGCCCAAGTTGTAAACTTAAAATTTTATTAGGAGTTCAGTATGTGTCAAAATGTTGTTAACTTCTAAGCTACCCAGAGGTCTGAGATACGGAACTCTAACTCTGTCGACGAGCAGTAATTTTTTTTATGAATTCCAATAGCCGTGAGCAAAATAAATATTAAGACTGAACTCTGCAATCATCATTGTCTTATGAAGATGTATATGTTTGAATCTGGCCAAAGTCATGCTTTTATTATTCAGTGAGAGATTTAGGCTTTACAATTTTAGGAATTTTTATGCATCTGTTTCACGTAATTATTTTAATTATTTTCTTCAGTAAATCAGCCTATTTTAAAATTCGTGAATTCATTGTATGTTTGTTGTGTACGAATCTACATCTGGTAAGTTCGTTGGAAAATTAATTCCATCAAAGTATTTACTACAAAACCCTGAGATATTATCATATTTTTCTATTTGCACTTATCTGATTTGTCCTGTTAATTATATAATTCTTATGCATTATACTAAACCCGTGGATCGTAGGCTCACAGCTAACACCAGGCCGTTGAATATGCGCCGAGTGTAACCACGCACCCAGGAGTAATCCTACACTCCTTAAAAACACTCGTGAACTCACTTATAGCTCGACACTGGGACGAGGAATTACGCTAGCTACACGGAAACAAGCCAGGAGGGAGATTTCAATCAAATTATATTTAAGATCTCAATACATACAAGTTAATCCAATGCACAATAAGTTCATTAATCACATGTAAGTGAAGATGTCCTTCATTCAACTTCTCTAATACCATACAGACTTACGATGATTAAATTCGGAAACGAGAAACAAACAATGTTGTGGCTGCCAAACAACATGCACCCCTATTATCTGAAATGTAGTTAAACGGGGCCCCAGCTGTAGCCAGCCCGCGGCCGAGAAAGCACGTCCAAGAACACATACGACCGAAACGAAAGGGAGGAACAAAAAACAAAGCAGAAAGATGAAACCGAAAATTAAAGAAAAACTAAAAACTTACCAAATGTACGTCGAGGACGTGCCTACAGGGTCGCGGACTGTCACAACTGCCCGCGAGCGGGACCGGGAAGAGACTGACTGGCTCGTCGCCCAGAGCGGCCGGCAGAGCTGAGGTCGAGGAAGTAGGGGGAGGGGCAAGGGAAGGGAGGACACGAGTGGAGCCGAAGATTGCCGAGACCGGCCGAACACGTCGAAGCGGGACGGAGAAGAGTCACAGACGTCGGACGAGACACCACAGGTCTAATTTAACCACACACTTCTAGGTTATCACTGCATTCACAAGTCGCTGGCCGTAATAATACATTTCAGACAAGGAGTGTGCTACTCCTAGTTCAATACAGCAATGGCTACGTGCCAAGGTCAAAACAACCCCTTCAAAGGTCAACACCAAACAGTAAATTATTTTTTTTTCTATTAGTAAGCACACTCATACTATTATCCACATAACAGCTACAGCGTAGCTGTTTATTTATTTATTTTAGCATGCATGCTCTGATGATAATTGTGTGTGCCCTTTCACACTGTGGCATGCGTCGAATAAGCAGTGTCTCACAATCAGTTAGTGTATTTTATTGCCATAGCATTACGTGGTTGTCACAAAATTATACAGTGATTGTAGCAATGTGCAATGTCTTAAAACAAAAGCATAACATCATTCACCAAAAATGTATGCATTTTTTGTTATTGAAACCAGGAAATATTGTTTTAAGACATTATTGTTATCAAAAATGAAACTGCTGTAGACACCCATGTGCCACATACACATTTCTTTCGAAAATTAGCACTTCCAAAAGTGCAGTGTGAGTCAAATATAGGGTTGTAAATCTTTGGTGGTTGAGCCTGGCTCTAGGTGGCAGCTGACTAGGAAGAATTGGCAACAGTGCTGTCAAGTGTGACTCACTAACACATTACTCGTACATAAACTTGGCCTGTACAGTGCGTTTTATGTTTGCATGTGTATTATTTATCAGGGAAAAGGAAAAACAGCTTTGTTAACCGCATATGGTAAAGTGCTCTACCTGATTAAAATGTCAACACTCCTCCACCCGTACACATTCAAACTACAGGGATCCACTTTTTTACATTCCCGGATTTTACACTTTACCTTATTTAACATTTGTTTTCTCTGGTCCCTTGCAAGACTCACACAGCATAATTTTCCCTCTTTACACTTTCCTGCCTTTTACACCATATTTTAACAGGTCCCCTAAGTGGTTTATAAAAGGGGTTTTACTGTATGTAAGCATATCATCATTTTTTGACAGCTAGTTATTTTTTATTTTCACTCTACCAACTGCAGATTGCCTTTTTTTATAGCAGGAGAAGGAAGTGTAGTGATGGCGTGACAAGTAAGATATGCTATCAGCTTGTCCTATCAGTCAAAGGAGTGAGCAGGCAGGAAGTAAATAACTTTCACTTGATATTTACAAAATAGCATAAGTGACGTAGTTTGTACTTCTTGAAGATGTCTGGGCACAAATACATAAAATAGAGCAGAAAAAAATTCATTGTAAAATGTTTTGTTCGCCCCCCAAGTGCATGGTACATGAGTGTTACAGTAGTACACCTAATACCTTTTCCATGAATAGGTATGATTTTTGACTGCGTCAAAAGTTATGTTAAAGGCCGACTTAACTACTGTATACTCTGGAGTAAATTTTTGACATTGCTTTTGTTGTTATAATAAAACATAATCAGTTTGTATAATATATGAGGGAGTTATTAAAAGATGAGTTGCTTGCATAAAAATGGCTGTTTTTTTAGCCCAACATAAGACTTTGTTGCACATTTTGTGTTTTAACACTCAATTTAATTTATGAATATTGGCCCCAAATACCAGTAATCGGTCAAATAAATACAGTAGAACCACATTTTTACGTTCCCAGATTTTACACATCTGTTTCGTCTGGTCCCTAGCAAATATTACACAGCATAAACTTCCCTTCTCTATATACTTTCCTGCATTTTACACCAGTTTTTACCTGGTCTCTAGTGGTAGAAAAAGGGTTTTCACTGTATTGTACAGTTGTCTATGAAATTATTACTGTCTGAGGCTTTCGGTTGCGGTATAGGCACGTCTGTTGTGCATTTAGCTGCGCTGTTTAGCAGCAAATTTTGATAGAGTAGTGACACACAATTTCTATCTAGGTTTCTGTACTGCCTACCAATGAACTGCATGTAATAATAGGTACTTCATAGATGCCTGTTTGCCTGCCAAGGATCTATTTTATTACGATTGTGTGACCTTGGGTAGGTCATGCATGGGAGGTTCATATTTTAAGGGCATCATTTCATTCTTAAAATACATCTACATTTTAATTACATTCAGATATAATTTTCGTTTATGTAATTAGGTAGTTTTTTTGTATCTGAGATAGTTTAATGTGGATGCAATCTGCTTGGTAAAATTTTAATTGCCCAAGTTCTTAACATTAACGGGATTTAGAGGACGGTATACGTAGGTATATCAGCTTTTAATTTTGCTTAGAAGACAGCACACTCTTAACAATTGTGTGTCACTGCACTGGTCCATAGCATTATCCAAAGTCTTCATTTTGCTGCTCATGTAATAAAGCCAAGCTAGTAACAAATAACTGCCAAACAAAACTGTGTAGGTTGCCAATAAGAATAGCACCAATTTGCATTAAAATCTAAATAAAATAACATAAGGTTGTAAGCATGTTGTCAGTTATAGTGAAGCACTATATCAAAATCCAAAATCCTTATAAAGAAATTAGAATCGAAAATCCAGTTTTTATAAAATCAAACAGAGTTTCAAGGAAGTGTGGGATTCTAATTTTAGAGCAGTAAGCTTTTTTGACTGTGAAGGGAATCGGTTGGCAAGGTGGAAGAATGAGTTATGTACATGACAGTGACATTAGTAGTCAGTAGGAGGAAAAAGCTAGGAGTGTTGATCTGCGGCAGACAGGCAAAAGTTCTGAATGGTGCAGCAAGTCTGCTTCACACAGTATCGCCGTACATGTTTCTATTTACAAAATAAAAATTTTTGATTAAATACTTTTGTAATTTATTTATGGCTGCTAAAAAAATAATAGTGTTCTTGCTATTACCATGTTTGGTTCTACAGGACTCTACTCTACTAGTATTTATGCAGTTATTACAAAAGCTGCATGAAAAATACATTTAGCTTGAGTTTTGTTTGAAATGATAAGTGGCAATATTTAATTTCAAGCTACTGAATAGATGATATAGTACAGTAAAACCTCTCTATTATGGCCACTCACAATTCCCGAGAATGTGGTTGGAATAAATACAGTAAGACCGCCATTATGATCCCTCCAGTTCTGAAGAATAGGGTGGTAATAAGTGCATTAAAATCTTTATTACGGCTCCCCATAGTTCCTGAGAATAGGGTTGTAATAAATACATTAAGACCTCTATTATGATTCCTCCAGTTCTGAAGAATAGGGTGGTAATAAGTGCATTAAAACCTATATTACGACTCCCCATGGTTCCTGTTAACGCACAATTATTTCATGGACTGTATACAACTAATACAATTAACGGTAACGGATGCCACATTTTTATAGCGATATACAGTGAGGCTGCCCGAACGCACTACTCACCGCCATGTTTGATCTTAGATGATGGCCTCCTCCCGGAAGCCCAAGGCTGCCAACCGCTGGCAGATGATGAGGAAGAGCTGCTGACAACTCAAACTGGT
>PNEQ01005010.1:0-18687 GCA_003012365.1 Medauroidea extradentata | reverse complement strand
TATCAACACTCTTAGGTTTCAAACTCATACTCGAGTTTAAACAATCAAATCAACATTTCGTTAAACTACGACAGCATGGATAAGTTTCCAATATGGCCGATCAGCGGAAGAAGCAACCACGCACGACTCGATTCGACCACAGATTCGACTGCATGAGTCAACATCAACAACTAATCGATAAGTCGGAAGACTGCGACAAAAAAAAACAATCGATTGTATAAGATACATACGACATACGAGAACATTCCAACGCGTGCCGCACAAAGTGTAAACACACTAATTTGTAAATACGCTACAATCACCAAAATATGGTTTCGGCAAACTAAAAACGCGAGAAACAAAACAATGTTTGTGTGCACGCGTGGGTAAAGAAATAGTGCGTCATACGATCCACAAAGCTACGAACCGAAATATATGCATATACAATGGAACATGCCTTTTCATTTACAGTCGGGCGGAAGCTAATAAATCCGTAGTTTATCAACAGAATCCGTACTTCCGTAGTAAACCATCGTAATTCGTATAAACTACGGATAATCCGTAGTAGTTGGCACCTCTGAGAGTGTGATGGGCTAAGAGGATGACGGTGAACGAGGGTAGGGGGGTGGCTTGTGTCAGCAGCTGTCTACAGATAGCCGGCCAAGGTCGCTAGCAGCCAGCTCAAGTCTGCCTGGACAACACTCCCCCTTCCACACTGTGCTGTGTCCTGTCGGCTGCTTCCAGCATGCCCTCCCCCCTTCCTCCGGCCGACCCCAAAAAGGAGATAATGTGCCATGACAGCAGAGTAAGCTTGCCTTTTATATTTACTGTCCGATGCGCTAGCAGAAAGAAAGGCTCAGGAATGCGGCAGTGGGTAGCTACAAGCAGAGGACTGTAGGGCCCCAACCACCACCCTGCCTCGCTTTCCCTCTACTAGGCGGGGGGGGGGGGGGGACAGTGTCGTCCTTTTTTATTCCTTTCCTTGGAAATATGGTTATCACGGAGACGTCAAAATTAACTTCTCATATTGCTTCTGCCCACCCACGAACTTTCCTGCAATGGCAAAAAAAAAGAAAAGGAAGTTTAGTAATGATGGGACTCTCTCTCTCTGCCTCCTAAGCTTGATATCTGCCAGTTTACTACTCAGCCTTCTCTCCCCAACCCCCCCTTTTTTTTTTTTCGAGGCAGTTTTTTTCTATTTTCCGTCTATAGTACGCACCCCTGAATTTTTATCAGCTGTTTTGGAATAAAAGTGTGCATTATACACAAGTAAATACAGTAATACCTATGTAGAGGAAACACTGTCGCCTCCAAATAGCAGTACCAGTGTCAACAAAACTGTAGGCAGACTATGGAGTCCTGGGAACAAGAACTACAGGAGAAGTTTCCTAGAATCTTTGAAGAGAAATAGACAAGTGTTATACAACAATTTCAGGCTCACCTGGTGTTAAAAGTTGATGTTACACCTATCTTTCATAAAGATTATTCAGTACCTTATGCTTTAGTTCAGCAAGTGGAAAACTAATTAGAGGAATTGCAGAAGTTGGGAAAAATAGTGCCAGTGAAACACAAGCAAGTGGGAGAGTCCAATTTTAATGGTGATAAAAAAGTCTGGGGGTTTCAGGCTTCAGATGTCCTTGAACAAAGTTTTGAATATAGATTCATACCCACTGCCTAGGTTAGATAATGTGTTGGCAAAGTTGGCTGGAGGGTAGATACTTACAGACCGGACAAGTAAGACAATGCATTTAGGTGCTTAGGGGCTACAGTACGATATTGAAGGGTTTCACACTTATTTTTCCGTAAAAATAAATCCTTCCGGCAGTCTGTAACGTACAATGAATCCAACATTTCCAAGATCTATTTCTCCAAAATCTTTACTTTCATGCATGACCTGCATCCCAATTTTTCAATATCGTTTTTGAGAAAAAATGTGTGGGTTGTACATGGATAAATACAGTATTTTTAGTCACTTATCAGGAAGAAACCCAAACATTAATTAAAAATACATTCTGTAGTAAAGTTTTATATAACATGCACACACAATTAATTTTATATTGCACAGAGATACAGGCACACATTATATACACATTATATCCTGGTTACTACGGGTACAGGATATTATGAAACATTTATAATTACGAGTGTTTTGAAGTGCACCTTTAGTATATGAATGCAGTTTACTGTAAACATGTCTGGTAATTACGAGTGGTATCATCATCAGTACTTTTGTAGACATGAGTAATTTAGAAACATCAACATACAGCAAAAAACAGTTTCATAAAAATGATAAGGAAACATTAAATTCAGGCGCACGTGAGAATCACAGTTTATTAGCGTTCCACGTTGATCCACATTTGGCTAAGCTACAAATACATTTGTCCACAGTGTGAGATGTGGCAATGGTGGAATAGCTGGCTGCATCAGGCAACCCTGTCTGACTTGTCGAATTACTGATACCATGTTGGTAAAACATGAATGTAGTCCATTTAGTACACAGCATTGCTTGCGGGCATCCAATTTTACAGTCGTAATGGCACCGCAGAATTAGTTTCAAACACATTACTGATATTTTTTTATGAACATCATACAGCAAGAAGTATGCGAGGCCTTAACTAAATACCAGTTAGCAATACAACTATATCGCATAGGTACTGCCCTTGTACACAAAATGCTACTATCTGTGTAATTTTTTCCATTAAAATTTTATATCATTTTTGTAAACTGTGTGCACCTCAAGTATGTTTCAGCAAAAATATTTTGCAGATTTTTATTTGACCTAAATCTGTGTTTTACAAATTAACATTAAATGCAGTATGTTATTCTTGCATGCTAAGAAATATTTTAAAATAAATTTTAACTATACATGTATTTTTCAGTTTGTCTAATATATTTACATCTTTTATATTTAAAGTTATATTTATTACGTTGTGAAGAATCTTAACGATAATAAAAAGGTGATTTAAATGAAAAAGGGGGCAGGAGGAAGGAACACTTGCCTGGAGCTGTGTATGCTCAGCAAGAATGCAGTCCGCAATGTCCCATTTCTCTGCCACGAGGTGCTCAAACAAAGAGTCCTTAGCCATAGACACAGCCTTGTCTACGAGGCCAGCCTTACTTGCGACGAGCGCCGCAAACCTGCGGCTAGACAAGTGCTTGCTGCGCGCATACAGCTGGCAGGCTGCATCCAGCTCCCCCAACACTACCAACCTACGCACAAAAACACTCATACCAACACCTAGCTTTACTAGACTATATACTGACACACTATCAACACTACATTTCAGTAGACGAGAACAAATTTAGGATATACAGTACACGTCATTAATTTAGGACCATTAGCAAATATAACAAAATGTGTACATGTTTTTAAATTATTGATGCTATCTACTTTGAAAATTTTTTAATATTGCAGTCTGAAATACACAAAACTTTAAAGTTAGAACATTGAATTTGGATCATAACATCCCGTTGTATTAATTTTCAAACGTTTACAAAAATCTCTCATTTTCTTACGTATTTAGTTGAAAAAAATATGCAGACATGATTTAAGAACAGATATTTTCTCACCAAATTTTTCCTAGCTACATTTACACAGATGTAAAAGGGCAAAAAATATTTGAGGGCCATAAAATACTTAAAAACCACTTTTATTTTATTTTTCTTAATAGAACTCTTGTTGTACGGCAAATAAAGCATATTATGCAAAAATTGAATTTTTTTTTTATGTTTGTACCAGTGTAGCTATCGAAGCCAGGTTTGCGGCACTACAGCAGATACAGAATATTCATGGTGTAAATTTTTCGGTCTCTGAGATTTAAGTACAGTAAGTAAAATAATTTACCATATTTATCCATGTATCACCCGTCCCCATATAAGACCCGCACCCTATATTATCAATATACTCTCTAGGAATAAATTTTATTTTCACTATTTTGTTTGAATTTAATTAATTTTTGTATAAAAAACATAATGAAGTTATACCCCAGAAGTATAAATACTGCGTAGCACCATGCACAGAATGTTGGTACAAAGATGGCAATGGCTGGCTGCACGGAATACTGGTGAACTATCCACTGCAACATTCAACGTTTATCGGACCAAACAAGTCAAATAATTTGTCAATCATCATCGTTGTAATATGCAGACATTTTCAGAATAAAGCAATACACTAAATGTTTAAATACAACAACTTGCCGGCACTGAAAAAAAAATTGAAATGTCCTCACTTCAATTTAGAAACAATTTTATTTACGTGTGCTTATAAAAAAACGGTAAAATTGTAACATAGTCATTAAGTTGTTGTTCAATTTCCGGCCAAAATGGTTTTTTACCCCGAAATGCTATCCGGCTGCCCGAACTTTTCGAAAGTTTGTCCTTTTCCTCCAATCTCGTATATAATTTTCGTTAATGTCGTACTTCCTACCCGCAGCACGACTGCCAATTACTTTAGCTTCTTGAATAATTTTCAATTTTTCACTAACCGTGATTGATTGCAACCATTTAGCACTCATTTTCACAACCTAAACACAACCCCTAGCTGTAACGCGCTGAATGCGCATAGGAGGTAGGGGTGGTGGTGGCGGTGGTGCTGGCTTGGCGCAGCTTGGCACCGCCTACATTGCTGGAGTTCGGCACGTACCGGGAGGCGGACGGCGCCGCAGAGCTGTATGCACGGCACAGTGCATTGCTGACAGTAATACCGGTGTTGTTTATTTACATCTAATAAGCTACAACCTGATGTTAATGTGTATACATTATACTTATATTTCCTTAGTAATAAAAGCTTCCAACAATCTGTAATGCATGGTAAATCCCAATTTTCCAGGCCTCATTTTTCATCCAAAACCTTGATGTACCTGTATGACCCACACCCCAACTTTTCAATTCGGTTTTTTGGAAAAAATGTGCGGGTGGTACATGAATAAATACGGTAATTTAATCAAAGAAACAAGTTACCAAACTGCATACATTACCGTATTTACTCGTGTATAGCACACACTTTTATTCCAAAACAACTGATAAAAATCCAGGAGTATGCACTATACACAGAAAATAGAAAATAATACGCAGGGGGGAAGTGAAGGCGGAGTTCTAGTCAAAAAAGATGGAGTCATAGAAAAAGATGGGTGTCAAGAGTAGGAGGAAGAGTGTCACCACCCACACGCACGAACGCCTGCTCCATCATTACTGCTCTTTTATTATTCTCTTAACACCCCCTCCTACTCGCGGCACTGCAGTAATATTACAGCTAGAAACATAATTTTTATGTTTGCCCTTATTCATATTCCTGTTCAGTGTTTCAGGCGAGTGTTTACAGAATACGCAGCCTACTAAAAACTTGTCTAATGATAGCCGGAGGTTGAAGTACTTCTCTCAGCAAGGTTTCACCTGTCTGGTTATAAAACGTACTGCTCCGCTCTGTAATTTAACGTCGCCAAAACGAATGTTCGTGGGCGGCGGATGATAAGTTAATTTTGAAGTCTCGTGATTAGCCATCCTTTCATGGAAAAAGAAAGAAAGGGAAAACAAGGAAGACAATTTTATTTAGAGAAGTGTCACATAAAAAAAAACAGCAAGTTTGCTGGCTGGCGACTATCTCACGTTATCTCCGAGACATGCTGGAAGTGGCAGACAAACAGCAGAGAGAGAGAGAAAGAGAGGGAGAGAGAGAGAGGGAGAGAGAGAGGGAGAGAGAGGGAGAGAGAGAGAGAGGGAGAGGGAGAGAGAGAGAGAGAGAGGGAGAGAGAGAGAGCGCATGTGTGGTTTTACAGATACATGCACATGTATGTGTGCATACACACACGCACATGCGCTGGCAAGCAGCAAGTGACTATGGCAGGCTATTCAGAGATGTAGCTGCAAAAAAGGAAGAGACAAGTCACACCCCCATGGCTCTCCTCCACCCTCTCTGCAGTCACTCTATAGCGAGTGTGAATGTTATCTTATTTTCTACCACTTCTTTGCTGTCAGCCACGTCCACTTTCCTCCCTCCCCTTTTGGCCCATCCTTTTCCCCTGCTGCTTTGCCATTTCAGACTACGTAATTTTTTTTACACATTAACAAGGCACTTAAATTTTTTCCTCTTGGAACTTGGAGAAGTCGTGAAGCGCCCTATACACGAGTAAATACAGTGATACGCGCTAACGGAACGTCTCAATATAAACAAGATGGCAGTGGTGGTCTCGTCGACGGTCTAAGACCGCGATAGCGGCAGCAAAAGTTTGATGTCTACCTTGTTACCGTGCATATATGTATCTATGAAAAGGTGTTTAACGCTGTCTACGTTTAACACAGTGTCGTATATTTACATAAAATGTTTGCTGTGTGGAAGTTAATAATTCTTATTTTTGTCACGCAAAGAAACGAAAAATATTGTAATTCCTTACCGATGTCGCAAAGAGTGGGAACACAAAATAAAATATAATTTTCAGTTGTTTGTGTAGTCTGCAATTCCGTATTTAACGTGATGAAAGTACGGATCCAAGTTGGGATGAAATTACGGCGGTTTACGCTAGAACTTTATGCATCGCTAATATTGTGACGTTGTAAACATTTTTGTAAGTAAGCAAGGCCATGAACGAAGTAGTTAATGTGAGTGTTCTATGGTTATTTTTTTTCTACCACTGATACTTTTATTTGGTTTTATATTTAGCCGGTTGAACATGTTCAGAATTTCTATACAACTATTCTACGTATGTTTCCAAATGTGAAACACACAGGAAGTTTCACTGTTATTTTACCAAAATTAGTTTGAAAAATGATTAGTCATTAGCATTACATTGTTTCCTACACATAAAGATTTAATTTTTTGTAGTTCAATTCTTCCAAAAAAATTACAGAAAAGTACTTTTTCTATCCATCTTTATACATGTAGGGAAGAAGTAAACTAGATCAGCAGTACCATCTGTAATAAGCACTTGTTTACAAAATAATTTTTGTGATTTCTCACAAACATAAAAAAAGAAAACTGAGAAGAAAGAGCAGTATATTGCCGTAAAAACAGGAACAACGTAACAAATACGTATATGTTTTAAGAATATTTAAGGTTATCAAGTAAAATCTGGTAAATTTTTATGCTTACATCAATAAAGCAAAGAGCATTTTAATATCTCCTTGTAAATACAAGATTATGCACTGGCAAGTGTATACCAAAATTTGAAGAAACACTACTAGAAAAAATTAATATTCGTTCAAAAACTATTCGAAACCCTAAAACCACTATTCGCACACCCCTACTGCCTGGTAAGGAAGACGAAGCCTGTCCCCCCTGTTCCATTACCCAATCAGTTGTTCGAGGAGACACCCATTCCTAGCCTCGCGAACAGTATAAGGAACACTCCCTATCGTGTTTGATGCCACGTCACTAGTTTCCACCGGAATTGGATGTATCTGTGATAATTTCCGAGGCTTCATATAAAAACCACGCGGTCAGTGTAGCGATTGTACGAACCAGTGTAGATCAGTATTGTACAGTACTTGTAAATTCAGTGTATAGTGCATTTGTATTTTTACGAAATAATAACGCCCTTTAAATTAACTTATTTGTTTCTTTATTTGTGTGTGCCTCATGTCTGAAAACGATATCCTTGTGTTAGACATCTCACAGGAGGAAAGAGCACCCATTGAAGGGCGTAAAGCCAGAGAAGCTGCTGAACGCTGATTAGCGGCCACAGTTAGTACCAACTCCATACCTTTCGGAATTATTCCGCCACTTCAACCAGCATCCAGTAAAACTTTTACTCTTGCCCAACTTTGCCGACAATGTAAGGGCACGGAAAATAAACGTACACGCAACAGGAAAATTTCAGCTGCATCCTTCGGGAGACACAGCGTATGAGCCGCCCGCTGATCAGTCCAATTAAGACGGCCGAGAAATGTGCGCCTGTACCACACGCCAGAGTCCAGCAATTGAAGAGGGAGGCAGCACAGGAGCCTAAGCCCCTCACAGAGCATAAGCACCGCCTTCTGCGCGAGCTATTCTAGGTAAGTGGTTCTACACCTAAACCCCCTTCTATATAAGGTGAGAATTTTGCGCACCAATCTCTACGATTGTATTATGCATCCTCAGCAGGAAACCACTGCCCTCAGGACACACACAATCTCTTTGCTCCTTCAGAGAAAACCTCTCATGCTACCCAACTTACACATACATTCCTGAAGAATATTAGAAGCTCCCTCACGAGCGAAGTGCGGCAACATGTTTTAAAATTATTGAATTATGTAGTATGAATACATGTGTCACATTGATGAAGCCTGTTCTTCTAAATTTGTGTACAAATTTTAAAACAAAAGAAATGAGCAAATCACATATACGTGTCTTGTAATGAGGAATTAAGTCATTCAGGGTGTAGAATTTTGTTAAAATAATTTGGCACGCCTGTTCAAGTGTTTAAAATATTTGGTGAAAAGTATTCTGCAAAAAACTTTAAAATGTTAGTTGAATGCACAATTTATGTACTGCATTTCATGCCTTTTGTTTGATCATATGTATTCATCTGCAAGTGGATCAATTTTTTTCGCCTCAATGTTGTTTCTCTTAAAATGCTTGTACATTGTAAACTGAGAATTGGCAAAGTCAACAAGTTAGTGACCAATGAGAGCACACGTAGAAGGAATTTGCAAATACAACAAGCTTAAAGTCGTTATGCAGAGTGACAATGTGCTCACCGTTCCGCAGCTTGCTCCAGTCGGCCAGAGAGCACCAACTTGTCCGCCCATTTCCTGAGGATGGTCGCGACGATGGCTGGATCAGCTCCCCGACACTTGGCAAGGACAAGTGCATCTGAGAAGCGGTCTCTGTCGATAAGCAGCATGATGGCTTCCTCTAGCCGGTGGCAAGCCACAAGGTAGCTGGCCGCCTTCTGAGGGTTCCCTGCCTCCAATAACTGATCTGCATACGCCTTGCACATGTCCAGCCATAGCCTGCAGGAAACATAGTACTGTTGAAACACTGCTCTCTACAATATAGCATACAGCAGCTGCACAACATAACCTTACTACACTAGCATGATGTTCAACAAACCTGCATCAATGTACCATAGTCCCTAAGACACATACATGCTACACAACACACGCACAATACACAAATACAAAGCCAACCATGTATACTACATTTACATACAGCACACATACAACACACCACACTAATACAACACATAGTAATTCACATTCACATTGTTTCAACACAGCACACATAACCTGTTCCGTGAAAGAATTATATCTTTGACAGTTGTTACAGCAGTGCTTTTACCAGCTGTTGTCATGGAACAAGCAGTGTTCCTCTCTCATTAGTGCTTTTTATCGAAACATGCTCAGCTGGCTCTCAAACTACAGTACAGTAAAATTAAGAGTAATAATATATTTAGAGATATTGTATACATGTCAGTCCTCCGAACTGACAAAATACAGAATTCATGGTTCAAAGTCCCTAGTATCTCGTAGTGGCTTAGTGGTGATGGAGGACCAAACTTTACCAGTTAATGAGCAGTGAATATAGTACAAGGGACTTAAAACGAGCAAAGGAATCAATATACTACCAGAATGTGCCACATTTTTTCGTATATAACGCAATGCTTTTTTGCTGACTGCAGTGGTCCCAAATCACCATTCGCATTATGTGCGGCGTCACATTATATTGGTGCACAAAAGGGTAAAATAAAGAAAAAACCCGGGGTCTACGTATATGCCGTTTTTGCGCGATGATGTGTCACGGCGTGTAATGTCAACTGACATGTCGCTTCAGGAAGGAGTAGGGGAGTGATGGTACCTGACTGGGAGGTGAAACAGTTATTTTTTAAATGTCCAGCCCAGGCGCACTTGTTTTTACATGAATGCAGGTGCACTCTAATCGCAACAGTTAGTCTTCATCTTGGTTTGCTTATGTACATGTATGGTTGTTACGGTAATAAAGTTTTGCGCGTACCAGAGATATGGGTAAAACAAAGTGTTTTTCATATAATGCAGAATTCAAACGAAAAGTGGTGAAACATGCAAAGGAAATTAATAATTTAGATGCAGCCCACAAGTTTGGTGTCAATGAAAGTAATGTGCGTCTTTGGCGGAAAAGTATAGAAAAACTGATGATTGCAGAATAATGCCGCAAAGCTTTTAGGTGAGCTAAGCACAGGAAGTATCCTGAACTGGAAGATGAGTTGACGTTTGTGCGGCGACGGCGCAACAATGCGATGCCGGTGACATCGGACATTCTTCGAGCAAAGACCCGCGAAATCGCTCGTCAAGAAAGAATTTCGTTGGTGACTTATAAAGATTCGCGCAGCTGGGTTACACGTTACATGAAACGTGCCGGGTTTTCTCTGAGGCGAAGAACGTCTGTTTGTCAACAACTACCGGCTGATTTTAAAAACAAGTTGGTTAATTTTCAGAGGTACATTATGAACAAACGCAAAATAAACAACTATCATTTGGGTCAGATCGGCAACGCAGATCAGACCCCAGTATACTTTGATATGCCGTAAAACTACACAATAATCGAGAAAGGGGCAAAAAAAGTAAAAATACGCACTACAGGTAACGAAAAGAGACGTATTGCAGTAATGTATTCGTGCACAGTGGACTGACAAAAGTTATCGCCCTATGTGATTTTACGTCGCAAAAAAGTGCCCGAAAAAAACGTTTCCACAGAATGTTGTCAGAGCGAATGAAAACGGTTGGATGAATAGCGAGCTAGTTCTAGACTGGGTTAGGAAAGTTTGGCTCACGCAACCAGGGGCTGCATTAAAGTTGAAATCAATGTTGGTACTACATGGGTTTAAGGGACACACTTCAGAGGACGTAATGAAGAAGTTGAAAAACAACGACGGTGACATCGTCATCCTCCCTGGGGGCATGATACCACAGCTCCAGCCCCTAGAAATCAGTCTCAACAAGTCTTTTAAATCCAATTTGAAAGTTGCACACACCAACTGGCTCACAACAACAGGCCACACGTGCTTACCAACACTGAGAAACTTAAAAAACCACTGGCTCCTCAGTTAGTTGCGTGGGTGCAGGCAGCATGGGACACCGCAGTACATAATGCCGTAATCCAAAGGGAATTCATCAAATGATGTATCTCAAATGCTGTGGATGGCTATGAAGATTACTTTAGTGGTGCAGCTGATACTGAGGCCAAGAGTAGTGGCAGTTGTGAAAGTGGTTCCGATACTGCTGAATGCCAGTAAACTGCATGATAACTGGAACTGATGAAAGACAGCTTTGATTTGCTTTCATAAAATATAGCGTGTGGTCAGTATTTATTAACCAGAGTATGTTCTTGTTTCATTTTTTATATTGGATAATTCCTTTGATTTTATTATTGAAGTATTTGTTTTGTGTCTTTTGAAATACAGAACGAGTAATTTGTTTGAACTTGTATTTTAAACAGGGACTTTGCTGATTCAGAAATACAGTTTGATTTTAAATTATTGCTGTACATGATATTTTATCCCTTGTGTATAAAAAAAAATCTAAACAACTAAAAATATTTAATTCAGTTAAAATAAAATCTATAAGCCTTGACTGTCATTAACTTTATGAGAAATTCAATGAAAGACCTAAAATCACCTTATTTTGTTACCCAAATTTTTCACACAAAGAATAATTAAAGTTTAATGTAATTATTTTATTAATGAAAAGTTTAAGATAAATACAAAATTGTTTGTAATTAAGCTGTGCGCTGATTTTTTTTATTGATTTACGTTTGTTAAAAAAAATAATCAATCTACAGAACGTACAGAGCATGGCATTACCTAATAGACTACACCCAACACAACGTGCGTGTTTCCATTATACCACATTAACATACTGTACGTAGGTACAATACATGTCAGTCAAGCCAGTCCTAACATCAGCTAAGTAGACGTGGGTGGAAGGGCAAGTGGCTAGCGTAGAGTAGGCCTGTGGAAGCGAGCTGCCTTGCAAGAACACTGAACACCCTCCCCCACCCCCCAAAAAAAGTTAAATCTTCGGGCATGTTTCGCCAGAATTTAACATAATTTTAAAAAAAGGATATTGGCTCAAAACAATAATAAAACACAATTACGCAATTGCCCAATAGGTAAGCCACAGCCATGAATAGAAAAAATCAGCAAAAAAACATCCAGTGGAACACTCCGCGAGCGTGCGCATGGTGAGTTAGGCTATACTTGCGCATGCCATCAACACATGAGAAATTATAACCAACACAGCCGATCCGTCAATGTTTCCATCCCTCTCTGGCCCGCTCCACCAACAAAATTAAAGAAAATCCCATGAAAAATTGTAAAAATTTTTTTTGATGAGAACTGAATTAAAAGTTTGCAAGACAACGGAAAAATAATAACAAAATATGGAAGGCAGCCATTATAGTTTGTATGCAGCCGCGCTCGTGAAACAAACTCGTCTTGGTCTGCTCACTAACAATGCTTTGCACTCAAGCGATTTTTTTGCATTGGAGAAAAAAATTATTTATGTTTACGGTAATAAATTAATTGTAAAAAGTCTATATAAATAATATTATGTATTTTTTTTATAAACTCCCTTGTTTTATTACGGGACACGAGAGTAAATAATCATGCTGCACACCACTGCATTCTATTGTTAGTAGTCCATACTGATTACGTTGGTCTGCAGCGGCCGGCAGTGTAATCATGTTGACTGCCTGGGCGTGCACTCTTGCCGCACGCCCGCACAGACGAGACATCATTGAGGCGGTCCAGAGATAGTAGACATACTACTTACATGACACGGTGGAGATTTTGGCCCGTTTTGACTTAGCGAATAGTTGCAACCATACTTGTTGGGTACTGCACTCTTGCCGCACGCCCGCACATCATTGAGGCGGTCCAGAGATAGTAGACATACTACTTACATGACACGGTGGAGATTTTGGCCCGTTTTGACTTAGCGAATAGTTGCAACCATACTTGTTGGGTACTGCACTCTTGCCGCACGCCCGCACAGACGAGACATCATTGAGGCGGTCCAGAGATAGTAGACATACTACTTACATGACACGGTGGAGATTTTGGCCCGTTTTGACTTAGCGAATAGTTGCAACCATACTTGTTGGGTATCATTGTAACCACCGAATACTCATCTGTTAAAATAAACAGATATTTCCTTAAAATAATGTACTACTTTGTAATTAAATAAGATTAAAGACCGTTTTAATGCAATTTTTGGGTTTAGGGTTCTGATTCGCCCAAATTCGGCTATAGCGAAGACACGGCTATAGCAAAGTTCGAATCCAGAACCTTGACATTTCGTTATAACGAGACTCTACAGTACAATAAAAAATATATAAAAAATAAAGTTTTGGCATCGGACATTGCCGGCTGTACACCTTGCAGTATCCTCTGTGAACCCCTATCGGTGTCGCTCCCGCGGCACCATGGCTGGGCTGGCCGAACTCATTTACATATCTTTAAAATAAACACCAAGAACTTTCCAACTGCAATAACTTTTAAAGTATCAATTTTTTTGTAAAATTTCTAAGAGTCCAAAGTTGCTTGAATTTTAATGTATTTTCAGGAAATTCAACACAAGACATACTTATTTTAAATTGACGTGCCGAAAACAGAAAAACAAAACTCAGAATAATTCTAACTCAAAGCTTGAGAATACATTATTTGACATCAAAAAATTACAATGAAAAGACTAATCACTAACAATTTCATCCAGACATGGTTTTCTGTTGATGTACTGCTTCGCCAGGCCCAATAGTGGTTTTAAATTTATAAAGTGAGTTCTATAGGTGATATCCTGTTCAGCAAAATTATAATACTTAAATTATTTAACCAAATGACTTTCTTAGAAGATTATTAGGCTTAAAACAACAAACATGGAACTCTTAATGAAACAATTATTACTGACTTACAATTATATAAACACTAGGAGTTTAATCATCTACAGGCAACAGAGTAAAGTACAGTGGCCGGGCAACACACTGGGGACTATGGGTTTAATGAAGGCATCATCACTACCCTGTACATAACTGACGCTAGGCTGACCTGCTCTTGGTTCTGAAGTGTAAGTAACACTGGCTAGCACAATATATGTAAAACAAACAGTGATTAAACAAAACCCTAGAAACTACACAACTGACTTAACGAAAAATAATACCCCAAGCGCAGGCTGGTCGCGCACACTTTGTTCGCGTTTGAAGTGCTAAGCCACTTCCCCATCTTGGTTAACTCTCTATAAAGTATTTTTGTTTTCTTAACTAAATTTAAATTTGTAATAACAGCGTATATGCCTTTTCAGGGTGAGTTTGTCAGGTGTCCGGGATGATACAACAGGATTCAATAACCTAGTAATTGGGGACATATTTAGTTTAAATTCATCCTTTCAAAATTTAAGTATTAAAATACAGTCTGGAATTTTAAAGTAGAGTCATTTGTTTATTATCCTGGCTTGTTTGGTTTCAAATTGACCACAGTAAAATTTTAATTATTTTTGTTAATATAACTTTTTCTTGTATTTTAACTAATTATTCAGTTTTGGCAATTTTAGCATATCATTAAATTTTCCCTGGTGAAGTGAGTAACTTCTTGTGTTGCAAGCTTCTCCAGGCTGTAGGATTTCTGGCGCCGACGTTGTAGTTGATCGCTTGCTTCATGGAATTTGTTCATGACGTAGGTTATTGACGCACGTAGGTCAGCCATCACAGGGGGTTGCTTAGGTTATTGCGCCGTGAAAGTAGTTCCGCTGTTGCACACCTTTTGTTCCCAATTATTATATTTATGTGGATAAATAACTTTATTTCAATGCAAAAACTATAAATTTAGATCTTGGAATGCTTTGTTTCATGTTTTAAGTGTAATTTTGCTGCTTTTGATAAATTTTGGATACTGTTGTATCACTCCGCAGATGTGCGCTATTAGTTACCATGTCCGTCGAGGGTTTATCAGTCGAGTAGTGATGGTGGAGGAGAAGAGACGTCTGCAGGTCTCGAGGGTGCTACGGGACTGGCCCTGGGAGCGCTGGAGAGACTGTAGGAGGCTTTTGTGCCCCTAGAGTATTTTTTGTTTCTTCTGAACGTTGTTAAATGGTGGCGGGAAATACGAGGTTTTTGCCATAAATGTATGAAGTCATGGCATAGTATTGATAAAAACTCGGGCAACGGAGTGTTTCATAATTATTATTTTTTGTTTGTTAACTCAAAGTCAGACATGGTCACGCCGGACAGCTGATGGGTTTATTTGTGTTTGGCGAAGAACCACATTTTTGTAAGAAAATTAACGAATCCAAACATCTGTCAAAGTTATAGTAAAAATAAATCAACACTTGGATAAGTAAGCGAGTCATAATAAATCGCCGCCGTAATATAGAACGGGAAACGTAAACAATAACATCGTTGACAACACCATAGATGAATGAGTAACATGGAGGCACCACACTCCGTTAAGACTTTCTCATTTGTGATCGGGACCACTGCCATAATTCTAAGACCGTGATCGGAACCACTTTAATGCTGATTTTACTCTAAAGCTTGCAGTACTACCTGTATTCAGTTTTCTATGAATCTTAGTTCTGTGTTGTTTACGTAATATATATTCGCGGGAAAGCAGAAATTACAGTGGTATTGAGATAAAAAAAAATGTTTGATGCGTAAGGTGTGTAGGGAAATATTTTTAATATGTCCGTTATTTAGAATATTCCGGTGTTTGGAAGTCTGGATAAATAGTACTTTACTGTACTTACTGATTTACTGGCTACAGATATTGTTTTCGTTGTGCCGGTGTAGTTTTGTTCGATTATTGCGACTCCGGCTTAAATGAAGTTGTAGCCTAAACAAAATAAATCGTTCACCTCTGTGCCATGAATAAGAGTTTTCAAGTGAAAGCTATACAGAATAATACAATTACAAATAAACAGAAAATTACCTGCTCCACACAAATAATTTTATCTGTTTCGGTGCGAATTGTGGTTATCTTTGACCGCCTTTCAACTCGAAGATTTTTATTGGTCGAAGACGAAGTCGAAGGAACAAAAATCTTTGATTCGACTTCGACAATGCGAAGCTTCGCACACCCCTACAAATAACTACATTTGTAAGGTATAATTGTATTCTCTTTCATGTTCCTTGCCATTGGGATGCACATCTCAAATAATGTTATTCCTACTACCATGTTGAGTTTCAATGAATGTAACTAGAGTAAACATTACACTAGAGTACTTGGGAGTTCATTCCCGCAAATGTCTAGCTCGACTTACTGTGCATCTTGACAAGGTCACACTATCTTACATTCTGAGAGTCTGTACATGAAGCATTGCGTCTACAACTTGGTGACACTGTTCTCTTATCATCACTAACTGCTTACAAATACTGTGGTCTACATCAACGGAAAAACCGTATTTACTCGCGTAATCACCGCATATTTTTGACCAAATTTTAGGCCCAAAAAATGGGGTGCTGCCATTATGAGGGGTTTTCAAAAAAATTACCTTCTAAATTTTTTTTTTATGTAGAATATAACAAATTTACATTTTTTCCCTATATTTACTCGTACATAGCATCACAATTTCTCCAAAAAACTAAAAGGATTTTGTCCATGTATAGTAAACATGGAAAAATTAAGAGGCTATAAAATATTGTTAATCCATTCATGTGCGTCACACAATGAAAATCATTTAAAATTATCCCTCATAAGACATTTACATTTTACGGTCCGTTACATGTACGCTATTATTTCCCGTGAAGTAGTTTATGAACAAATCCAATTCACACTTAAAATGTCACAACTCTCCAGACGCCATTACGTTATTAACATAGCATCATCAACCAGCGAGCGTGACTCATCGTGTCAACAGCACATCAACCCAAGGTAAATAAAGTATATTAGGTAAGCTACTTCAGCCCTCTGTTCTGTCATTGGCTGCACACGTGTGACACACCTAGGAGGATGCCGAGATGTTCGCCGCAAGTAAAAAGCTCGCGCGCCGAAAGTACTTTAGTACTTAACACGTCAGAAATCGAAAACTATTCAATCTATTGACTTCAAAATTTTTACAGAACATCTATGAACTACCCTGCCAATGATGTCGTATGTTAAATTTAAATGTGTCCATTAGCTAATTTTTTAAAAAAATTTCAACGGTTTCCGTGTTCGCTACCGAGGGGAAGAAAATGCAGGGCAAAATATTGTAAGCGAGGAACTTTTTTGTTTTTGGAGATAGGGGGTATCAGTGGACGAAATATAAAGGAAACTCTATGTTTAATTTTGATACACTTTTTCAAGAATTCTGTGAGTGGGTTTTCGTTCTGTGCCAGGTAGAAGTTCGAGAATATTTCACCTATCCACGGGATATATAGGCGAGCCGACCACAACTTACAGTACATCTCTTTCCATTTATGTGCCCAGAATTTATTTATGTTAATTTTAATCGTATATTATGTATTTGTTATTATGTACACAAAATGTATTATTTCAATGCAAATATCTACCGAAAGAAACCATTGGCTCAAATACTTACATTAAAAAATTACAGTTTTCAACACAATAATTACAGTGATTTAAATTGGTACACTAGTGATGTTTTTCAAAATTTGTCTTGTGTTTCACTTTACTTTTCTAAATCCTTGCACTAAGGTACAATATTTCTAGTAAGGTAGCAAAGAATATGCTATGAATATTATGGAAAACATTATGTTAAATTCACAGTTAAAAATATAAAGAATACACTTATTACTGTGTTTGTAACAACTGATACTAGCTATGAATCCAATACAGAAAACGCACAATTTTTAATTACTTTTCGATTGTTTGCCAATAACATTGTTGCAAAAATGTGTTATTTACTATGTTATGACATGCACGGATGGTCCTTTGTGTTAATTGTATTGCTAGTTATTATAATTTCAAATCAACATAAATTGACCCATATATCATACCACTGCAAAACGTTCAAGAAAATAATGAAGAGTAGAGTCCCATTATAACGAGGTGTTACGGTTCCTGGTTCGAACCTAGCTATTGCCGAGACCTCGCTGTCAACGAGTTTGGTCGATTTTGACCCCCCAAAACAAAAAAAGTGCCCTAAAATTGCATCAACTTGTTACAACAGGGAATATTAACGTTTTGTATTAATTCAGTCATGTATTATTTACAAATGTTGGCTTGTGCCCTTCGCAATCAACACATAAAGTAAGTTTGCGGGGGACGTAACTCGGCCGCCGCAGTATCGTCCAAAACTCAGTCACTCTGCCACAGTGTCTTGGCACGGTATGGCCGGCGGCTGCTGCTGCTGCTGGATGGCGTGATCGCCTCAAACCAAATAGCAACAAATACTGTATTTACTCGCATAATGGCCGCACATATTTGACCAAACTTTTGCCCCAAAAAAATGGGGTGCGGCCATAATGAGGTGATTTAAAAAAAAATTGAAAAAAAAAAAATTATGTGGGGGGAAAAAAGTAATTAATTGCATTTGCATTTGTTAACAGGACTGATTTGTTAACATTAATTAATATCGCGTAGAAATATTAAAAATATTCCTGTGATTCGCCTATGACCAGCTGGCTTAATGTGTGTTTACGTGCACATGTAGTGCCGCGTGCCGGCTGCCGGCCGGGCCGCCAGGCGCCAGCGCCGGGTTGTATTCCAAGCTGACTAGCTGGCAACAGCGCAGTGAGTCATCATCTGCTGCAGCACATTCCGTTCTCACCACCACTACCTCACGTCCCTTCCCCCTCCAGGTCATTCCGTGACCACCCAAGTGGAGTGT